>JAJONR010004076.1:0-71465 GCA_029582245.1 Solanum etuberosum
CTATTTCCAATTTAGTTCTTTTTGGAACTCAAGGTGCTACATCTAGTAACCTTAACACTTAAGAAATTTTAAATTCCTCGGTAAAATCCTACTCACAATGAAGGATGGTTCGAGTCTTAGCTCAAAAAATTTCTGGGGTTTTACAATTTACAATCCTAAACTCAACCCTCTGGAATCCATGAGATATGTCTAGTGATTAAGAACTGTCATTTGACATGAGGCCAGGTCTCTGGCATTAGCTGGATTAATATTACATGTTCGAGTTAAGTCACAGCTGAAGCAAATAAAAGCTCCACTAAGGAGTATTCATAGTTCAACATGGGCTTTTTGCTGGGTTCTCTTACTTCCAGTTCTCTTTTGGGTACCTTCTTTATTATCTACAATATCATTATAAACTTGTTCAATGGAGGCATGAATCCATTCATATCAACTACTCATTCTGTTCTCTGTTTAATGTGACATCTTATTTATTTTTAGTTTGATTAAAAACTATGATACATTTTTATATATATAGTTATAAATAATTTAATTTTAATATTTTCATTGTATTTTTAATTATGAGATGACCTATGTTTATACAAATATCAATCTTATTCTAGATTATAAACTTCAAAAACGGATTTTATATTTTTATTTTATATACTTATTGCCTAATCAAACTTCGCCTCATAAATTGGAATGAAAAAGAGTAATCTGGGTGGGATCGTACGGCCAAAATTTATGTCCTGACAGTTTGTAGCAAGCAAGCGTTTGTAGTCCAACGGTTAGGATAATTGCCTTCCAAGCAATAGACCCGGGTTCGACTCCCGGCAGACGCAATCATTGATACTTTCTTTCCGTATTTAGGACAAATAAATAGATAGAGTATAAATTTTAGTATTACTTTGGTTGTAGGCTACACAAATTAGCTTCTTTATTGTGATACTTTTATCTCTTCTCGACACAAATTAGTATTTTTTTCAATTTTAAATTTGATTGTGCTAATAAATACAGACAATTAATGTTGAGTTGCTATTTTTATTTTAGGAACATCGTGTATATGTGATTATATGAGTATCTCCTTAGCAATTAAATCGAAAATAAAATTATTAAGAATAAAAAATTAATAATAAATAATTTATTAATTTAATTGTCGAATTAGCATATTCACAAATTAAATCAATAATATATGAAATTGGATCGAATCAATAGATGCACGCCTTACTTGTAACTAATACACAAGTACCTTTATTTACCAACTTAGCTAACGGAATTGCCCCTTTATACTTGTTGGTGCACTGAGTTATTTTATGTTATATTCATATGCATTTGTTATGATAAAATTATATTGTACAGTTTTTTGTTTTAATTTATTTTTTAAAATTACTATATTTCTCAAATTATTATTTAATTAAATATATATATAAAAAATTAACGTTTGGTAGATTTTTTCTTCAAAATAAAGTCCGAAGCTATTCTAGAATTTTAAGATTTGATTTTTTAAATCTTTCAAAAAGTAAATAAATTCTATAAACAGACAAATATTTAAAAAAATAATGAAACTCAACTGATATTACAGCTCAACAACAATGTAAAGTTGACCACCATATATTCCTATCTATACAAGATAAAATTTAAAATATCTAATATTGTTATAACATAAATTTCCTCATAAATAATGTATATATTACTAATACCTACGTAACTATAGCATTTTTTAAATTCTATCTTGTACAAATAATAATATAGGATAGTCAAATTTATATTGTTGCTGACCTGTGTTATCAGTCAAATTCCATTTTTTCCCTTTTTTGAAATATCTATTTGTTTACAGAATTTGTCTATTTTCCGAAAGATTTTAAAACCCAAATATTTATATTCTAAAATAGCTACAGATTTATCTTGACCGAAAATATGACCATTGTGACTATTTAAATATTTCAGTTTTTTTTCTAAAATATGACCTTTGACTATTTACATATTTTAAGACTTGACCCTAAATATGACCTATGGAACTATTTTAATATTTCAAAACTCGCCCAAAATTTCTACTTTATAAAAAAAGTCCCCCATATGTTTGTGATCCGCAATTAATTCATATCTATTTTTTCTCGCTTTTTATTTGTTTGTGTTTGATTAAAATAGGAGTCTTGAATTGACTAATAATGATACATACATATAAAGCTTTTGCTTAATATTTTTCTTTAAAATAACAACTTTGGAAAAGGGAATAAATCATTCCAAACCTAGTGCTCTTCCAATTAATTCCAATTTTGGCTTCCAGGCCTTCCTTACTTCTCCTTATAAATACAGTATCATCTTCGTGAGTTTTTTGTTACTAACTCATTCAAGGTGTTTGAAACCCATTAAAAAGGTCTAAAACCACTGGGCTACAACAACATATTGTGTCAAGAGTGTCCAAAATATGTTATTTAATCACTTCATGTAGCATTTTACTTGTATGTACGGTAATTTTTTTCCGACGAAGGATGTCAAATGCATGTGCCTACGCCCCTGATATGCATATGCTCCATCGAAAACGACATCTCTATCTTTACATCGTAAAGATAAGGTCTCTGTACGCTTCATAAAAAATAACAATTCTATCTCACGAGATAAAAGTTATATCTACATATATTATATCCTCTCGAGTCCCCACTGGTAAGGTTATACTGAGTATGTTATCCTTTTGACAAACAAGTACTCTTGTAAGGAAGTACTTTAAAACTAATTAAGATACTTGACATATATATTTGCAGGTGGGAAGTGGAGATAACAAGAAGGTTCAAATGTGGTAAGTGGAGAAAATGCAAAAAACAAATTATATTAATAAAAAAAATAGGTGTTTAGACGTGAATTTTATGATGTTTGAATTTTTTTCAATTGTATTTAAAGTTGAGCAGAAAAAAGTATTTAGAAATCGAAGTTGTGTTTGGATATGCATTTTATTTGAAAAAATGTTACTCCCTCCATTTTAATTTGTTTGTCATACTTTTTTTGGTTCATTTATTTGTCCTACTTCTCTTTTTAGTCCATTAAAAAAATGTTTCTTTCTTTTTTTGTTAACTCTTTAATTTCAATTTTAGACCACAACATTCAAAAGTATTTTTTTACTTTTTTAAATTTTGTATCAAGTCAAAATCAAACAAATAATTCAAAAATGAAGTGTACACAAGTTTTGAATCATACCTGAAAACTCAACTCAAAGTTGGAGCGAGAATTTGACTATGAATAATCAAACAGTCTATCGAATATATATATTTTTTTAAAAGCAGAAGATAAGAGAATTTTATGACCAATTGGTCGTTAATATATCCTGGTATTATTATCTCTTTAAAAATGTTCTTGTTTCTCGATTTTACTAGCATTGGAAGGAAGGGACAGACATACAGACAACTCTGTTGATATAAGTTCATCAGCCCAATTGCGAGCCGAAATATTTCAAACAACTTTACATTCTGAATTTTCAAATTTTGTCAAACGTATGCTCTCTTTCCATGTCACTGGGGGATTTTGTTTGGTAAGTAAATTTCTTCTTAATAGAATTAGAGCAATATTGAAATTGTTTTTGTTTCTATATAATCTAGCCTTTCTTAAAAATATTTTGATATAACAGAGCTTTCCAAAAAGGTTTTGCGTTTCTCATTTGCCAAAACATGATGACAATGTTATTTTGGTGGATGAAGATGAGTTTTCCACCAAGTACCTAATTGACAAAAACAGATTGAGTGGGGGGTGGAGAGGTTTCTCCATTGCTCACAATCTTGTTGAAAATGATGTGTTGGTCTTCCAATTGATTGAGACTTGCAAATTTAAGGTAACACCTTTTAAATGCTTAAATCCTAGTCATTTTGTTAAACCAAGAATTACTTTCACTTTATTTATCTTAATTGTAATGTTAGTATAAATGAATTTCCAACAAAAATAGATAATATTAGAAATATAGATATTTCTGATAAAGTAGGAATGACCTCCGTTGTGGACAAGATGAGAGAAGCGAGACTAAGATGGTTCTGACATGTGAAGAGAAAGATGCATAGATGCGTTAGTGAGGAGGTGTCAGAGGTTGGCTATGGTGGATTTGAGGAGAGGTAGAAGTTAGTCGAAGAAGTATTAGGGTGAGGTAATTAGACATGACCTGACAAACCTACAACTTACAAGGACATCACAAAGTTCGAGGATTAAGATAGAAAGTTAGTACACAGGAGAGCCTTGTCTAGTTTTCCTTATCAGTGTTATTAGTATTACTCTTCAATATATTATTGTTTAATTTTTATTACTTGTTGTTTCTTTTGTTTCACTGTCATATTATTTGTTGTTGCTACTATCCTTTTCTCCATTATATCTCTCCACCTTCACAAGGTAGGGGTAAATTTATGTACCATCCTCCCCCTACCTCATTTGTGGAATTGCATTTGGTATGTTATTGTTGTTGTTAGGCCTAATTATAGTTTTTATTGTTTTAGGTATACATTTTACGAGAAAATTGCTTGTCACAAAATGATGTTGTTGTTCTTATGGATTTTATTGTTAAAGTACACAATGGTATGATTATAAACAATATATTTTAATTTCTATCACAATCAAGATGTACATTCTAACTTTCTATTTGCTTATATTATCTCAGAAGATCAAAATGAAAAGATGAATACGTGTGACACAAATGAAGATAAATAGTTGGAGCCTCCTGAAGAAAGAAAGTTGAGCTTGTCTTGCATGAAAGAAAGGTGAGCTAGGTGAAGCAAAAGAAGAAATGTTGAATCATGAAGAAAAGCTTTTGAAAATGAAACATACAATAAAGAATCTGAAATTAAGGGTGTAACAAAGGAAGATGCAAATTTTGGACTCAATTTCAAGGCACTAGCAGGCAGCAACTGCTCTATTTTAAAGATTTATTTATAAAAGAAAATGATCCTCATTAATAGTATTAGTGTAGAATTAACTCGTAGCAGGAATGTAACTCTTCCTTAAAATGGTCTCTGCTATTTTTTGTGAGATTATATATTCTATCATATCTTTTTTCGAGTGTAACTGGGTAGCTTTTATATACAGTAGGAAGATGAATGGTGACTAGTTGACCTACAAGTTAATAGTATTTCTATTTTACTACATGTCACATGTGTTTTGACTTTTATTCTTTTTTATTTCTCGACCAAATTTTTTTTTTCTCCTTGATCATTGTTCACATATAAAAACAAACTTTTAAAACTTGTATATTTTATTCTTTGTCCAATGTACAACAAGTTTGAGTTTTTCTTTTATATGTACCTAGGAGTGTATTGTAAGTGAAGCAAAAAACATTTACTTATTTCGAGATATGTCATCTCTTTGAACTTCACTTGTAAGAATACATCGAGTTTGTTGTTGGTGTTACATCAAAGCATTTGTAAATGTCTCGCCTAGGGGAGAACACTGCAGAATCCTAATTATGTCTTTACAACACTCATTCACACCAAGAGATTAACAAACTTTTAAGAATTTTTTAAAGAAAATGTGGAAGAAGGTTAGGATTGATGACGAATGTGAAATGAAAATATTATGCTCGTTTGGATATGATTTCTAACCATGAAAAAATTCACATTTTGTGAATTATTTTTTTAAAAATCAAACTCTTAAACAATCTTATCAATAAGCAAATTATTATTCACAAATAAGATAATATAATATTCTAAGACACTACATTAATAAATTATTGCATATCTTAATTTTTTTTATAAAAAATTATTTGTGATCACATGTTATTGCAAACTTTCAAAATACATACATTTTTTTATAAAGGTTAACTTATTGAATAAATCAACTTTCACAAGGTAGGGGCAAGATTATGTACACATTACCCTTTTCGGAACCTACTTGCAGAATTACACTAGTTATATTGTTGTTGTTGTTGTTGTTGTATTCGTTGATTGGAATAACTAGTTATTCTTTTATATATCCTCCTACATCGTACATACAATTTCTTTACAACGAGCATGATTTTTTTTTCTAAATTTAAAATGATGGATTTTATGTGCAAAATGTATTCATATGGGTCAAGTTTTACATTATTTTTTTTAAAATCACAAATTGGATTCCTGAAAGCCTTTTTTTAAGGCGAAATGATCTGATTGATCACTATACCTGTATGAGTTTGTATTATGGACCCTTCTACTTAACCCTTTATCAACTGAACTCTTAAACTCATTAAAACATAATATATCAAACCCTTTTGATCATTAACCATGTTTATGTGGAATTAAGATGGATGAGTTGGCGAGTGAGTGTAACCACACACATGTAAAAGCAGGTGAATACCATATTTAAATTTAAAAAATATAAAATAATATTATTATTTTTAAAAACGTCATCTTCTTCCCCTTACCTCACCTTCTTCAGTCATCCCCCATCCCCGCCCCAACCTTCTTTTTTCAGCCCACCCACCACTCCAATCCCCCTTTTCAGCCATCCCCAACTCCTTCTTTCAGGCTTCAGCTACGCCCCACCCATTTTTGCCTCAACTTTCTTTTCAGTCACCCCCACCCTATTGGTAGCCAATTCTTTTTTTCTTTCATTTTTTTGTTTTCATTTTAGTTTCATCAAATACTACTATTAAAGAATAAAATTTTCAAATACAAAAGGCTTACAAAGGAAGGAAAAGAAAAGGAAACAAAGGAAGATTAATTTAGATCTAATTTAAGATTCAAGATTTTCTTTTCAAGATTTCCATTTTCGATAACCTTTTTTTTTTTTTTTTGTATGAAAACAAGTTTATATGGTAGGAAAAGAGACTAAGAGGTTAGAGGTAATGGTGATTGTGAGGATGGTGGTGATGGTGATGGTGGTTGTTGGTGGGGGAGAGGTGGACAGAAGTTGGAAGAGGGTGAGAGAAATAAGAATTTTACTTAAAAAAATTATTTACCTTTTATTTAAGATTTTGATTAATAATTTTTAAAAATAATTAATGAAGATAATTATGATGTGTTATTAATTTATGTGATATGAATTTGACATGTCATCTATTTGAGGGAGAGTGAGCTACACAAATGATAAGAGGGGTTTAAAAATCATCTTTTGATTGAGTTTAAGGATTTAGTCGGTAAAGTGTTAAGTAAAAGGATCCACAATACAAACCCATACAAGTATAGGAGTTCATTAGGTTATTTCGTCTTTTTTTTATGGATAAACTACTTTATTAGACATACATCACTACCATATAAACTAAATTTTACTTCTACTTTCAAACAATTACATATATTACCACTTTTAATTTTTTATACCATATATTATTAAAGATACAATAAAAAACCACCTCCCTTAAAATTAGGATTAATTAATTATCTTTACATTTAAACTCCAAAATTATCATTTTAATTAAAAATAAATATCTCTATCTCATGAAATATGAGTTAGGGTAAAACTCTAACTCTTCCTCTTTCTCCTCCCTTGATCAGTAGTCCGTGAGAAGAAACACTTCATTAAAATGGATGTTCTACAGCTTGTCAACCTACACGTTAAACTCTTAGCCTTTGACTTTCTCACTCTTAAACCAATCCCCCACGTACCCATCATTTTTTCTCGCAAGGGGAAACACCTCTCGCGCGCAAAGACGATGGGTATCAAATTCGACATTGACGATGGTGTCAGGAAACTTCGCGTCAGGCGCTATTGTTCTGTCATGTATCCGAGTGTTGTCATATGTATCTGTCTTTTATCATGTATTTTAATATTATATATATATATATATATATATTTGTTATGTTATTACAATGTATCTGACTATTTTCGTATTTATCCGAGATACGTGCTTTTGGATATAAGGTATGGAATTAAAACTTGATACATCAAATTATATAGAGAAAACACATAAAAAAAAATCCTAAACTTGGCAGCACAATTTACTTAACACTTAAACTACACGGGCGTTTAAATGCCCCCCTTAACATCTTTGAAGTGAATTAAATACAACCTTGAGAGTAGAATACCACTCTCACCTGCCACATCATAGCCATGCAAGCACCACGTCACAGCCATGTAAGCACCACGTCATTAATTTTCAATTTTTTTTTGCCTATTCACCTTTTATCTTAAACATTTTCTTAAAATTCATTACACTAATCAATTAATTAAAAATGCATTTTAAAATTAAAATTGCCCCATCTTCTTCCACCTCTTCTATTCTACGACCCCCTCTCTTTCTTCTTTCTTGATTTTCACCATTTTCAACCTTCACTAGCTTCTTCTTTTTCCCGAATTTTCAGCCTTCAATAGTTGTTTTCTTCTTCAACATTCATCATTTTTTTTTAAAAAAAAAAATAGCATACTTACTTTTTCTTCTTCGAGCTCTCTCTCCCATAAATCTGTCCCTTGGAGGATAATATTTTTTGAAAGTTATTTTTTTCTTAACAACTCAATTGAATAATGAAGGTTGTGTAAGAAAGTTGACAGACCCACATTTTTTGCATCACAACTAATAGAATTCAAAATGGGTTACTTAAAATTCAAGAAAGTTTAAATTCAATAATATGAATTAGGTGATGGATTTTGTGATTAATGAAGAGCGGGTGAGGTGAGGGATGAAGATGAAGGAAAATTTTTAATATGGAAGAAGAAAGGTATAAGGAGTGCTGAAAAAGACATTTGGGGAAGACAATAAAATAAAAAGAGAACAAAAAGATTAATTTTTTTTAAAAATAATAATTTAACCCACAAATTTCATTTACTTTTAAACAAAAAATTTCACATTTTTTTAAAAATTTAACTTATAAAAAATATTAAAAATTATTAGTTACATAATGGCCAATAAAAATATTTCATGTGTATGATTTTACCTTTCAGTTTTTTTTATTTTTATTAATTCATGCGCTTTGAGTGAGTACACTCACTTTGCCACGTCAGCTCTTAGGGTGATATTTAATCAATTCAGAATTGTTAAGAGAGATATTTAAACGCTTGCCTATATAGTTAAAGTACTAAAGTAAGTTTTGCTGTCAATTTCAGGGGGGGATTTGATGTATTTACTCGATTATATATATAAAAGATACATGAAATAATATTAGATCATATATACATGAAATTAATACTAGATACTTTTTTGATACATGTGAATGTGCTTGTATGACACTCATGTATCTAAGTGTTTAGTTTATTGGATACATTATATATTGATAATAGATACATCAAATTAATGAATTTATTATTTTAAGAGTAACACAATGAAATTAATCAAATTACATGACCAAGATATACATGTTTTTGTCTTTTATTATTAATTTAAATGAATTTATTATTTCAAAAAATAATAAATAAAATTAATTAAATATAGATACACTCCATGATTCCGCCTTACATTCGATTTAGTTAATTTAAATTATCAGAATTAATTGTCTATAAAATGAAATTAATCAAATTGCCTGACCAAGGGTCATATTTGCCCTTGTACTCTTAGAAAAGAGTTATATTTATCTTTCGTCATACTTTTTTGATATAGTTGCCATTACCATCTAACTTTGAAAACATATTTGCCCTTGAAAGATTAACTCTCATGTCCCCACCCTTATTATTTTATGTGGCACCTACATGGATATATTTTTATTCCAATTAAAATTTCCTCCCATTATAATTCTTCCATACGATCCAACTAACCCTTTTCCTAATAATTATCACTTCTATATTACAATTACCTACAATATTCAACTGATTAACCAATGAAATTATGATCTTATAATCCCAGAGGCTTCCATGGTAGATGAAGTCGTTGTTATCTTGATCTGGTATTGCACCAATAAGATTTTTTTTTCCGATTTGAAAGTAATAAATTTTTTCAGAATATACGTATCTCGATAGATACAGACACCTAGTACATGAACAATCCACATGAAAACTATGTGGATTCAATTAAGTAATACAAAAATTATTATTATACGAACAAAGTGATTCAATTAAGAGAAAATATGACTATCTTATGTGAAGTAGGGTAGGTAGAGACTAAAGTAATAGATTTTGATGGACTTGACTTAGGGCTGTAATATTTGGGTTAAAATTTAAGTGTTGGACTTGAGAAAATAATAAAGTCAAAACTTAAAGTTAATTAAAATTTAATAAAATATTTATATTTTATTTATGAATATATATAAATAATTATAAAATTTATATATATAATTTCTCGGTTCGATTTAATTATTTTTGTGATTTTTTTAGTACAACCAAAACCAAACCAAACAGTGTCGATTTTCTAAAACCAAACATAACCAAATTAAACCAATTAAAATATCGATCTTCTTAATCAATTTGGTTCAAATTACGATTCGATTGGGTTTTTAAACCATAACCATAAACAAGCCTACTCCTGACAGCTATACAGAGGTATATATTCTCTTGACCAATACATCTCGGAACCTCAAAACGGAGTATGTCAAGTAACTTTTATCTTTTATCAACTTCTTGAATTAAATTATATGATTTTAACTTTTATCTTTATCTAAAATTTATCAACTTATTACTTATGGAATTATGTTAACAATTTATATAATGATTGTATTGGTGAAACAATATTTTCCAACATTTAATTGATAAAATATCAGCTATCACCAAAAATTAATAATTGAAAAAAAATTCAAAAAAATTAGATATGAAGTACTAATTTGCATATAAAAATATAAATAAAATAGAAATAAATATATATAAAATTTGTTTAGATTTTATATTTTCGAATTACAATTTGGCTTTAAGCCTTCACAAAAAGATAATTTCTCCAGAGAGGGAAAAGAAAAAGAAGAAAATCAGAAATGCGCGCGCAAAACGGCACGCTGGGTACAATTAAGAATAAAAATATAATAATTTAAAGAGTTGTAATTTTATACTAAAAAAATCTCTGCTTATTGCTAAGAACATTCTCCGACTCCGAGGTCCCAATAGGGCTGTGATTATTCACTTCAGGTTTGTTCATCTTCCTTAATTTTTCAATAAGTTTTTGTCGAATTCATACTCTATTACAGTCAAATTGTTTGTTAATTTGTCTGTACAAGTTCGAAGTGTGACCTAATTGTTCGTGTTTGAGTGTTACTTCGCTGTATATGTATTTTGCTTACTACTCTTATTCTTGGGGATAAAAGTAGTATTCTAGTACTTCCTCCGGTTCATTTTGTAGGATATGGAGTTTAACGTGTTTATTTGACTTGCCTCCTAGAGGAAAAAATATATCTAAGTACCAGTTGAGGAAATCAATTTGATTGAAAACCATTCAAAAGATTAGAATTTGATAGATTCGTCAATTCGAACTTCTTAAAGTTGTGAAAATTTTATAGAATGCTATCATTGGTGGAATTGTATCAAATATTCCCAAAATATGAAGAGTAAAATTGGAATGGGGTCAATAGAGTTACATGGTTCCTATTGCTGGTGGGAGTTGGCAGGTACCCTGTGGAATTAGTCGAGGTGTGTGAAAGCTAGCCCGGACACCACACTAATTTGAAAAAATTAAAAATTGGGATGGAGGGAGTAGCATATATTGAGATTTAGCTTCCAAATATTTCTGTTCATTTCTTTGTGGTCATACTCTTTGCAAATTTGTGAAATTAAATGGTTTTGTTTTTTCATCAGAAGCCGGGGTTCCGCAAGGTATCTCACTTTTTATGTCAACTTTTGAATTGAAAAAGTAGTTATCTGCTCTTGCTTACATTACATATTTACTTGTTAGGTTTTGTATTCAAGTAGACACATTGAAATATCCTAGTCAGGGGTTTTGTAGTGTTGCAATTACTAAGAGTTCCACTAGCTAATGTGGAATTCATTTTCTGATGGGGACTTCTAAGTTTTGATTAACATCAATATCTGATATTTTCCTAACCACTTGTTAGATGGAAGAAAGCGTGGTTTGTGCCGGAGATATATGACATTCCACATCAGGGGCATAAGAGCATCCGAAAAGGTTATTAAAATCTTAAACTACTTCACTTATTGCCTTTAGCATTTTGAATTGTGTGCTTGGATTCTCTTAATTAGCTTCAAAGAAAGGTCACATGTTCATCTTCACTGTTGGTGGTGGGCAGGGTGGAGAATTCTTTGTGAGGAGGCCAATGGGCCGAGTTTGCACCTGCCTCATGGCAACGGTTTACCAGGCTGTTACAATTAGCATGTGAGCGCTCATATATGTGAACCTTTTAGGAAATAAAAATGCAACCTTACTAGAATTAATGTATTAAAAAGTACTTGGATTTTTCCTGGATTTTACCATTTCAATTAGATGTTTAGATTCTTTCATGTGGTAACAAAATCTACATATGAAGCCTGTTCCCTCACTGTAACTTTGATCTTCATCCCATGACTGAATCGTGAACCCTTAAAATGGATTGTCTCTTATTTTTCCTGTGATTCATAGTCTGATATGTTAAATTATCACTAGTTCTCCAAGTGATTAATGAGATAATATTTTGGAATACTGTGTTTTATCTTTAGTCTATAAGGTGTTGACATTCTTTTCCTTTGTATGAGTGCTTGCTGCATGTATAATATCACTAGTTGTGTTTATTAGTATTTACTGTTACTTGTTTTGTACTTTCCTAGGTTTACCTTGTCATTTGGTTTCAATAAGCTCCTTGTTTTGTTTTTTAAGCCACAGTC
Organism: Solanum etuberosum; assembly: GCA_029582245.1. NCBI lineage: Eukaryota > Viridiplantae > Streptophyta > Magnoliopsida > Solanales > Solanaceae > Solanum > Solanum etuberosum. Next base: position 12,577 of record JAJONR010004076.1, read on the forward strand.
CTTTTCCAAAAAAAAGTAATTTTTTTGAACCGGGTGTGTTTAGGGGTAGTTAGTAGCTAATAGGGAATAAAAATGTGTTTTTGTTGGATTGCTCTCTTTGGATAACTTGTTTTTCTGGTACCACTATTTAGACTCTTTCATGTGAGTCTTTGTCAAATTTATGGAATATCCCTCCTGAATTTTTGCTGGAAAAGTGGATAACATTGAGAGAAATGGTCTTATTAGTGACACTTGGTCATTTGTTTACCCTTTGCTCACTACTTGGTATTGGTTTGATTTATGCGATTTTGTTTCATTTATTCTTGATTGTGAGTTGGAAGGGACCCATCTAATCTAACATGTGCCATGTGTGATGAGACTTAATGAAAATTTCTTTCCACACTTTGTCTAGGATTTGTTTTAATTTTTTGTAGAAATGCTTGTTTTAGGATAGGATAATAGGTTTTCCAAGCCTACAATTTGCATGAAGTATCCCTAGTTGTCCCCTTTGAGCCTTAAGGGATCTTTTCGGAAATAAAAATTTGTTTTGTTGAAGCAATTTCGCCTTGTGAGTTATTTGATTGTAAATGTTATTGCTTATCTTCAACTTAGACTTCAGATGCTCCGTATTTCATACCAGTTGATTACTCTAATTTCTTTGGTAGCTTCCCTTTTTTTTTTTAAAGATAACAACATCATTTGGTACTTTTGCTGGCTCCCATTTGGATATGGGAGATGGTTAGATACTCAGAGGGCTTGCTTAAAATATGACGCCTTTGCAGCTTCCCCTGATTTGTGCTGCTCTCGTGCCTAAAGATTGTATCTGCTTTCATTATTACTGGTGCTTGTCTCTTTACAGTCCTTTTCTATCATTCTCAACCTTTTCGGCATCTGGAATAAAAAAGCCATTGAAACTGTCTAGTGATTGAGAACTGTCAATGGACATGAGGCCAGGATTCTGTCATTAGCTGTATCAGTATTGCATATTTGAACATCATAGTTTGAGTTAAGTCACAGCTGAAGTAAAGAAAGCTTCCACTAAATTTATGAATATCACATTTGTAGTTAAACACGGGCTCTCTCGTTGGGTTCTCTTATTACCAATTTTCTTTTAGCTACCTTCCTTATCTTAGATTCTTTTCACTTGTTTTCATGAAACGGCATAGCTCATGGTATGTAAATTGGTACAAAAAAACACGGTACAATGATGTTCATGCATCTTTAGCTCACTAAATTGAAATGAAAATAGGTATTTGAACTATGGATACCCATTTAATTCCTCATTTTGACGTGAAAGTCCAGAGAAGTCTTGCCTCAATTTTGTGAAAGACCTCTGAGCCGTTGATCATCAGTGATCAAGGCAAAACACCCTTGATCCCTAATTGATGTTTTAATCCAAACTTTATGAATCTTTGATATAAAGGCAAACCGGGTACTAACTTAACTTTTAAGTTTTGCCTGCTTAGTCAAATTGGAATCAGATGGCAAAAATGGAAAGCATATCTGAAATGATGGCTGATGACAGTTGAGACACTTGAACTTACCCATTTAGCATTTTGTATTCAGGGATCCCTGGAAAGTTTGACTCTGAACTTTGGAGTTTCAGATCTTATCAGTAAACTGAACATGCAATCCCAACTCTGTACTATTGCAGGTATTCATGATGTATTAATTTTTAGCTTATACATCTAGATTTACCTTATTCAGCTTTAGGTGACTCGTGTCATTTGGTTGTCCATGAGAGTGGATAGAAAGCATTTTGCCTGTAAATATTGTTGTATGAAGACATTTGGCTGAGTGTCTTAGTTGACTTGTGATCAAAACACCTAACTTAAGGGAAACAACAAACTGCTCTTGAAGTCAATACACTAGGTGAAGTTTAGTGCAAGCATTGACAAAGCATAATTATGTCTGGACTGTAGAAATGGTGCGCCGTTGCTCAAGTAAACTGAAATAAAATGACTCATCACTAGCGTTATCCATTTTAACTCCAGATGTGAGTAGGAAATCAGAGAGCTTTTTTCCAAAAAGAATGTCAAATGATATACTGTTTGATTTTTAGTAACACGTTTCTGCTCCTCATCCAATGAATTTAAAAAATAACACCATTCTGCTAAATATTTCAGTTATGATTGTTGATCTGCATGTCTAATATCAACAAACTTTGATGGAAAGCAAACATTTGATTTATTTCTGAAGGGAAAACTGCAAACCTTTAAATTTTCCTTATCATAGGTGAGATAATTCTTGTGCTAATCTATTTAATCTTTTGTATATAGGGATTTCTTGGTAGTTCTATGTTGAATTTTGGAGTTCCGATCTGCTTACTTGTAAACTAGAGAGGTTAGCACAAATCCATATACTTCCAGCACTCGTGCTTTGTTATTTTTATCTTGTAGTTCTGAAAAAATTAGCTTTCAGAGCATCAAGTCTTGCCATTCCATTTTCTTTATTTGATAAGGATGCATCTTGGCCTAAATGTTGTTATTTGAAAAAACATGACTTTTGGCTGATTGACTTGGCTGACTTTACATCAGAATATGTACTGAACAGGAGACTGGAGAGAGCTCTGCAAGTCAAGCAATATATATCGTTTACTAAAATACACTAGAAAGAAGAATCAGTTCTAGAACTGTTTGGATTACTAAACTAATTAATTTTAACTGTCTAAGATGAATAACCATTAATCATTGGAATCCTACCAAATTCATAAATGCATGATGTGCTTACTGCAGTTTCCAGAACACAAATCTCACTATTGAATATTCAGCAAAGTGTTAAATGGATATCCTACATTTGCCTGAAAATCCTTTATAACTATCAGGAGTTCAGGCTTGAAAAAAGGCACTTAAAAATTTGGGGCATTCCGAGAATCGAACTCGGGGACCTCTCGCACCCAAAGCGAGAATCATAACACTAGACCAAATGCCCTGCTTTTATTGGTCCCCCAGTCTAAACGATAGCTGGAAGTTTCATGTTCAATTATCTGGAGTTTATACCATCCTATGAAATGTTTTTCTTGGTGGGATGAGAATTCTCCCGTGTCTAGGTGCTCCTCCAATGCTAAAGATAATGTATACAGAGAGACATAACAATGCTATTAAAGGTGTTTTAGTTGTAGACAGTGGGAAGTTTTCAATATCTGGTTGTAATATCTGACTATACTCAACTGTAGAGTCAGCAAGAGATGAAGGAGCCCTTGGTGAGTTAAATCAACTTAGAATAAATTAAAACTTTAGCAAAATCAAGGGGCATTCCGAGAATCGAACTCGGGACCTCTCGCACCCAAAGCGAGAATCATACCACTAGACCAAATGCCCAGATGTTTGTTGGTCTCTCAGTCTAAGAAATAGTTAGAAGTTTCATGTCTGTTGTCTGGAGCTTGTACCATTTTTCGAAATGATTTTCTTGGAGGGATGAGCATTTTCTAGTCTCTGGGGACTGGGGGGATCCTTCCTTGGGTCAATCGGTGTTATGGTCCTTTGCAAATTTGATTTTAGTTTTATAGATATCTTCATTTTTACATATAAGAGATCTGAAAAGGTCATTTTCTTCTATTCAATTTGTAAGTAGTCATAGGAGATCATTTCTTCCCTCTCCCTCCCTCCCTTTGTTAAAATAATGTATATGAAGAGGCATACTATGCTATTAAAGGTGCTTTAATTGTAGACATTATTGAAGTAGGTTACATCTGGTTGTATCTGAACAAACTCAACTGTAGAGGAGGAAATTGTCTCCTATGGCACTGCAGAGTCAGTTACAGATGAAGGAGCATTTGGAGAGTTAAATCAACTTAAGAGTAAATAAAACTTTAGCAAAATCAAGGGGCATTCCGAGAATCGAACTCGGGACCTCTCGCACCCAAAGCGAGAATCATACCACTAGACCAAATGCCCTGCTTTTGTTGGTCCCCCAATCTAAATGATAGTTGGAAGTTTCATATTCAGTTGTCTGGAGTACCATCTTATGAAATGATTTTTAGGAGGGATGAGAATTCTCCTGTGTCTAGGGGATCCTCCAATGTAAAAATAATGTATACAGAGAGACATAACATTGGAAGTAGTTGTAGAAAGGGGGAAGTTTCCCATATCTGGTTGTAATATCTAAACATACTCAACTGTAGAATCAGCAAGAGATGAATGAGCCCTTGGAGAGTTAATTAAGTTTGAGTAAATTAAAAAATTTAGCTAAATGAAGGGGCATTCCGAGAATCGAACTCGGGACCTCTCGCACCCAAAGCGAGAATCATACCACTAGACCAAATGCCCATTGTTGGCATTGTCTTATTTGAGTTCTAGGCAAATGTATTTTCCCCCTTTGAGTTATTTGATCCCAAATGTCATTGCTTATCTGTAATGCAGAATTCAAATACTCCTTATTTTACACCAGATGATCTTCATTTCTTGCTTAAATGCTCTTGAGTACTTTGCTTATTTGGATGTGAGGTGTATATAGAAGGGTTGCTTAGAATAATATGCCTCTGCAGTTCCTCTGATTCTCACTGCACTTGATGCCTAAGATGCTCTCAGCTTTGGTTGTTACTGTCACTTGTATATTTACAATCCTATGCTATCATATTCAACTCTCTGGTCATCTGGAATCCAAAATCCATGAGATATGTCTAGTAATTAAGAACTTCCATTGGACATGAGGCCAGGTGTCTGGCATTAGCTGGATTAATATTACATGTTTGAGCTTCATAGATCCAGTTAAGTCGCAGCTGAAGCAAATAAAAGCTCCAGTAAGGAGTATCACATTTATAGTTCAACATGGGCTTTTTGCTGGGTTCTCTTACTTCCAGTTCTCTTTTGGGTACCTTCTTTATTATCTATAATATCATCATTACTTGTTTCATGGAATAGTGCAGATCATGTTAAGTAATTTTCATGCTATATAATTTTTGGGTGCAAAGCAACTTAGTACAATAATGCTCCTGCTTTTTTTTTTCTCACTAAAGTGCAATATAAATGGCTCATGACCTATGGATATCGGCTTTATTCCTTATATTGACGTGAAATTTTGAGAGCTTTTGCCTTGGTTTTGCACAAAACCTCTATGTCATTGATTAATGATTTCAGTTTTTACTGTTAACTTCCTTGACCCCTAAATGACCGTGTTATGGATCAAACATAATGATTCTTTGATGTTACAACAAATCCATGTACTAACTTCACTTTTAAGTTTTGCCTGCTTTGTCAAATTTTAAATTGATGGCAAAAAAGCAAATCTGAAATGATGGCTTATGATAGAAGAGATACTTGAACTTGTCTGTTCGACTTTTCATATTTAGGGATCTTTTGGGAGTTAGATGTTGAACCTTGGAGTTTCAGATCTGCTTTTCTGTAAACTGAACAGGCAAGCCCAACTCTGCACTATTGCAAGTATTCATGATGTATTAATCTGTATGGTATAGATCTAGATTCACCTTATGCAGCTTCAAGTGACTCATGCCATTTGGTTATCCATTAACATGAATTAAAAGAATCTTTACCTGCAAATATTTTTGTATGAAGACTTGAGATCAGCTTGCCAAAATGGGAACAATAAAGAGCTCTTGAAGTCAAGCATTAGGTAAGGTTTGGTACAGGCATTGACAAAGCAAAGTTAGGTCTTGACTGTACAAATGGTCCTACATCTTGATAATTAATAAACTAAAAAAATTATTGATTCCCCTGTCACATTAAACTGTCAGCATGTGACCCAGTGTGAATTCTATTTTTTGAATCTTAGTTACATAAATGGCTGATGAACTTGCTGCAATTTTCAGAACATCAATCTCTATGCCATTTTTTTTTAACAAAATACTAAGAATCTTGCAACCCATGAATCATACAACTAGATTAAATACCCAGTTATTTATGTTCCTTATAGACAATGTTGCAATAAGATTAACACTAAGTCATCCAAGATGAGAACTTGTGTGCTAGTTGAAATTTTCTGCTTCCATTGTTAACAAGGTGGAGGGTAAATTATAGCGTTGGTATGATAATTTTGAGACTGCAGACTTTGAAGTGCATTTTCTTGTAAGATCTCTGGCCAATCACACTAGGTTATCCATCAGGGTTCTGCTTAATTTTAATATATCAATTAGAAAATAGAGTGAAGGAGCAGATATACATGGAAAATGGCCTGCTTAATTTTAATATATCAATTAGAAAATAGAGTGAAGGAGCAGATATACAAGTTAAATGAAGTAAAAGAGTTACTTTAGCTGGGGGCATTCCGAGAATCGAACTCGGGACCTCTCGCACCCAAAGCGAGAATCATACCACTAGACCAAATGCCCTGCTGTTTGTTGGTCCCTCAATCTAAATAATAGCTGGAAGTTTCATGTCACTTGTAAGCTTGTGCCATTTTTCGAAATGATTTTCTTGGAGGGATGAGCATTCTCCAGTGTCTGAGGGATCCTTCCTCGGGTCAATCGGTGTTATGGTCTTTTACGAATTTGTTTTTAGTACTATAAAGATCTTCATTCTTACATAAGAGATCTGAAAAGGTCATTTTCTTTCATCCAAATTGTAAGTGTTCATAGTAGACCATTTCCTCCCCCTCCCTCCCTCCCATTGTTAAAATAATATTATAGAGAGAGGCATACTATGCTATTAAAGGTGCTGTAATTGTAGACATTATTAAAGTTGGTCATATCTGGTTGTATCTGAACAAACTCAACTGTAGAGGAGGAAGTATTCTCCTACGGCGGATGTAGAGTCAGTTACAGATGAAGGAGCATTTGGAGAGTTAAATCAACTTAAGAGTAACTAAAAACTTAAGCAAAATAAAGGGGCATTCCGGGAATCGAACTCGGGACCTCTCGCACCCGAAGCGAGAATCATACCACTAGACCAAATGCCCTGTTTTGTTGGTCCCCCAGTCTAAATGATAGCTGGAAGTTTCATCTCCAGCTGTCTGGAGCTTATACCATCTTATGAAATGATTTTCTAGGAGGATGAAATTCTCCTGTTCCTAGGGGCTCCTCCAATGTTAAAATAATGTATACAGAGAGACATAACATTGCAATTAAAGGTGTTTTAGTAGTAGAAAGGGGGAGGCTTCCCATATCTGGTTTTAATATCTTAACATACTCAACTGTAGAATCAGCTAGTGATGAAGGAGTTGGTGAGTTAAATTAACTTAGAGTAAATTAAAACTTTAGCAAAATCAAGGGGCATTCCGAGAATCGAACTCGGGACCTCTCGCACCCAAAGCGAGAATCATACCACTAGACCAAATGCCCATTGTTGACATTGTCTTATTTGAATTTTAGTCAAATGTATTTTAGCTTTGTCAGCTGTTTGATCACAATTGTCATTGCTTACTGTAATATAGAATTCAAATAATCCTTATTTTACACCATATGATCTTCATTTGCTTGCTTAAATGTTCTTGAGTACTTTGCTTATTAGGATGTGAGGTGTATGTAGAAGGTTGCTTAAAATATTATGCCTCTGCGGTTCCTCTGATTACTTCTCTCGATGCCTAAAGATGCTATCAGCTTTGGTTGCTTCTATCACTTGTATATTTACAATCCTATGCAATCATACTCAACCCTTTGGTCATCTGGAATCCAAAACCCGTGAGATCTGTGTAGTGATTAAGAACTGTCATTGGACATGAGGCCAGGTCTCCAGCGTTAGCTGAATTAACATTTCATGTTTGAGCTTCATCGTTCTAGTTACAGCTGAAGCAAATAAAATATCCACTAAGGAGTATCTCGTTGATAGTTAATTATGGGTTTTTTTCTGGGTTCTCTTACTTCCAGTTCTCTTTTGAATACCTTCTTTATTAAGCTATATCAGTATCACTTGTTTCATGGAATGGTGCAACTCATGTTATGCGATTTTGGGTGCAAAGCAACATGGTACAATGAAGTTCATGCTTCTTTGTTTCACTAAAGTGTAATGAAAATGGCTCATGAACTATGGATATCCGTTTCATTCCTTATTTTGACTTGAATTCAGAGAACTTCCTTGATTTTGTGGAAGATCTGTGTCGTTGATTAATGATCTCAGTTTTTATTGTTAACTTCCTTGACTCGTAAATGATCTTGTTATAGATCAAACATAATGATTCTTCGATGTTACGACAAATCCATGTACCAACTTCACTTTTAAGTTTTGCCTTCTTTATCAAATTGAAAATGGATGGCAAAAAAGCATATCTGAAATGATGGCTTGTGATATTTGAGATACTCGAACTGATCTGTCCAACATTTATTTAGGGATCTTTTGGGAGTTAGACATTGAACGTTGGAGTTTCAGATCTGTAAACTGAACAGGCAAGCCCCCAACTCTGCACTATTGCATGTATTCATGATGTATTAAATTTTAGCTTATAGATCTAGATTTACCTTATTCAGCTTCAAGTGCTCATGCCATTTGGTTGTCCATTAACATGAATAAATAGAATCTTTACCTGCGATTTTTGTTTTATGAAGACAGTCGATTGAGTTTTGTAGTTGACTGGAGATCAGCTTACAAAAATGGAAACAATGAAGAGCTCTTGAAGTCAACCATTAGGTAAGATTTGGTACAGGCATTGACAAAACAAAGTTAGGTCTGGACTGTACAAATGGTCTTTTTTTAATAAACTTACAGAATATTGATAACCCTGTGGCATTAAATTGTCAGCATGTGACCAAGTGTGAATTCTATTTTTTTGAATCTTAGTTACATAAATGACCCTGCTTAATTTGCATGTACTATCACTTAGAAAATAGAGTGAAGGAGCAGAGTTGCAAGTAAAATGAATTAAAAAGTTGTATTAGATGGGGGCATTCCGAGAATCGAACTCGGGACCTCTCGCACCCAAAGCGAGAATCATACCACTAGACCAAATGCCCAGCTCTATGCAATAATTTTCTAGGTGAGATAAACATTCTCCATTGTTTGAGCCTTTGAAAAGTTAAATCATCTTAGAGTAAATAAAAACTTTTATAAATTAAGGGGCATTCCGAGAATCGAACTCGGGACCTCTCGCACCCAAAGCGAGAATCATACCACTAGACCAAATGCCCATCGTTGACATTGTCTTATTTGAATTTTAGTCAAATGTATTTTAGCTTTGTCAGCTATTTGATCACACAATTGTCATTGCTTACTGTAATATAGAATTCAAATAATCCGTATTTTACACCATATGATCTTCATTTGCTTGCTTATTTGTTCTTGAGTACTAAATTATCAAAAAAAAAGTTCTTGAGTACTTTTTATTTGGATGTGAGGTGTATATTGAAGGTTGCTTAAAATAATATGCCTCTGCAGTTCCTCAGATTACTTCTCTCGATGCCTATAGATGCTATCAGCTTTGGTTGTTACTGTCACTTGTATATTTACAATCCTATGCTATCATACTCAACCCTTTGGTCATCTGGAATCCAAAACACGTGAGATCTGTGTAGTGATTAAGAACTGTCATTGGACATGAGGCCAGGTCTCCGGCGTTAGCTGAATTAACATTTCATCGTTCTAGTTACAGCTGAAGCAAATAAAATCTCCGCTAAGGATTATCCCATTGATAGTTAACCATGTGCTTTTTTCTGGGTTCTCTTACTTCCAGTTCTCTTTTGGATACCTTCTTTGTTAAGCTATATCATTATCACTTGTTTCATGGAATGGTGCAGCTCATGTTATGCGGTTTTGGGTGCAAAGCAACATGGTACAATGAAGTTCATGCTTCTTTGTTTCACTCAAGTGAAATGAAAATGGCTCATTCCGAGAATTGAACTCAGGACCTCTCGCACCCAAAGCGAGAATCATACCACTAGACCAAATGCCCAGCTGTTGACATTTTTATCTTTGAGTTTTACTCAGAATAAGTTTCCTGTTGTGAGTTATTTGATCATAATTGCCATTTCTCGTCTGCAATATAGAATTCTGATACAACTTAGTCCTTACCTCATCTGGATTGTACCCTATTGATTCCCCGGTGGCATTAAATTGTCTGCATGTGACCAGATTTTAATTTATAGTTTGAATCTCAGTAAACATATATAAATGGCTGCAATTTTCAGGACATAAATTTAAATGCTGATTGTTTTACAAAATACTACTACTTGTCCAGCTGGTAGATTGTTGACTACAAGGAGATTGAATTATAAAGTTTGTATGTTTATATTCCTGATTGAATTGTTTTTTGCAGTAAACTTTTCTTAAAAGAAAAAAAAAAGAGGGGGGCATTCCGGGAATCGAACTCGGGACCTCTCGCACCCGAAGCGAGAATCATACCACTAGACCAAATGCCCATGTTTGATATATCTAAGGATGGAATTTTATTTATCCTCTTCTATAAATAGTATATTTCATTTGGCATTGTTTTTTTCTTTGAAAGGTTTGGCTTTGTTTACTTTAAGTGAATGTCAAAATCTTTGAATAGAAGTTATATTTCTGTAAAAACATCAGTTTTAGCTTGTAGTATATGGGTGATTGAATTGCTAGATCTCACCGGCAGCCAAAACTTAGCTATTTAACAAAATGATTATTTGAAAATATATAAAATAAAATAAAGGGTTGATGATACTATATGCTTGAAGAATTATGTGTATAAAATTAAAATTATATTTAAATATTTAAAAAAAATATACAATTAGAATGATTATTTTAAATATATAAATTGATCATTTGCTTCTCTGTTTGCTCTGTTTTTTATTCATTAGTAACTCGTTCTTCCTCATTTTGTCAATGGTTACTAATCAAGTTCAAATACGATTACATTTGAAAGATTTAGTAGGTGGACAGACTCTTTAAGGTTATCAATGGTGTCCTAACAACTTTCAGTCTTTAAAAAATTTAACATTTATTTTTTATTAAATTCAAATTTTGTCATACACATAATTTTTCAAGCATTTTGAATCACTAACCCTTCGATTTATTTTATTCATACATTTTAAAATAATTGTTTTGTTAAATAGTCAACTTTTGTTAACTTCAAAGATCAAAACCGCATACTTCAATTAATTGAAAGCTAAATGTGCATAATCAAATAACACAACGACTAAAAGTGTAATAATACAGGGATTAAAATCACTGTTTAACTAGAAGCTAAACAAATTACATAAAATTAAATAAGGGGGCATTCCGAGAATCGAACTCGGGACCTCTCGCACCCAAAGCGAGAATCATACCACTAGACCAAATGCCCTGTTGTGGTGTCTTCAGTCGTTGCTAAATATATAATCGGACTCCTAGCTAGGGAAGTAGTTGCAGCAGCTTAGAGTCGCCACTAAACGTAATTCGTGGCGAATTTGTGGTCGTTTGTAGCGACTATAGTCGCCACACTGTATTTACGTAACTATTTTTCTGAAGTGCTTAGGTTTCGTATTATATATATTTTAGTAACTACGAACGGGATTTTAGAGTTTAGAATGTCGATCACTTAAAAGTTGAGTTTGAAGGAAGAACTTAAAGTCGCACAAAGTATTTGTTTGATCCTCTAAAATGAGTGTGAACCATTTACCTTTATTCATGTTCTCCTAAAACGAGTTATATCTTACATTGTTATTTTCCTTTGTGGCTAACTTGAAATATATTGAACTGAATGCCATTTGGAAGCAAAGTCTCTTTGTATGGCACGAGGGGACAAATGGTTGGGAAGTTCTAACACTATGCATCCAATTGAGAAAGTACCAACAATAACAACAAATTAAAGCATGAGATATTTCAAGAAGAAAAAATAAAATAAAAAAGGGGTAAATTTGACTATCATTTTGAATGATCTCATCTTTTTCAAATTACATAGTCTATCCCACATCAAAAAATAGTTCAGTTATGTTATAACAATAGATTTCGTACCTTCCAAAATCCAGAATTACTATACAAGAAACAACTTCCAACCATACTCCAATTCAATCAACACCTCCTTCGCATCAACTGCATTTGTACTCTTTCAATAGCTGTGCAACAAACACCAGAAGCTCAACCATCTCAAATCCAGCAGCAGAGACAAAGTCCATGTTTTCACGTGTAGAGTGTCCGTTATCTATCTCCTCTTCAACACGTTTGCTGAATGATCCCGAATCTGCCTCTACTGACCAACTAAGAGGGAGGGAGATTCCAAGTGCAGTTTTTAACTGACTTGCCTCATTAATTATATTGTCCAATGACTCCGAGGAGCAGTTCTCCATACCTTTGGATGCAGCTGGCTCTTTAAACTACATAATACAACACATTTTATCAAGCAACTTGCAATGGTCAAACCTTAGGGAATTTTCTTACAGGACAAAGATTGAGCTAGATATTTTTCATCACCTCAAGTAGACTTAATAAAACATTAAGCTATGCAATGTTATATAATTAATCCAGAACGTGCGATATCTTTTCTGATCGCTACCTCAAGTGCAATTTTTGTTATGCATTCATCTCTCCTGAGAGGCGGTCTATCTTTACGATGAATTATTGGCTTCTAATGAAGTCCTCTGCAAAAACTAGGAAACAAATACTACCTTTAAAAGTGAAAGGCGAAGCCTCCTAACTGCACGAATTAGATGCTCCATACTTTCTAAGCTCTCTTTTAGAGTTGCATTCTCTATCTTCATCCTGAAAAGGGGTAACACAGAAATGATAGGAGAAAATATGTGATACCAAGGAAATATATTGTGTACCAGTAGTAGGAAGCAGTTCTGAAGTGTAACAGAAGCATCAACAAAATTTCAAACAATACCTTGCAAAATCCATGTTATTGGTAGGCCTCCTATCAGCAAAATTTGCTTCAGAATCTCGATGAGTGTCAGCATCATTTCCATCTGAATCTTGTATACCAGTCCAGCGTCTCAGATAAGAAGTTTTCAGCAGATTTTTCAGTCTTCCATCTTTTTCCTGAAGAGTCCTTTTCACTGCAATCTCACCAAGAGATTTTCCTTGTCTAGAGGCCTGATTAACTTTCCTACAACATTTAGCCATCTAGCGGTAACTATTTTGAACAAGTAACTTTTAATAGGTTAAGAAGTAGAGCAAGGAAGAAAGGGCAAAGCAGTCCAATTTATTTATTGTTCTTTTTTGAGGATGTGCATAGCAGTCCAATTTACATGCTGGTCAAAACTCTCATCACTGTTTTAAACCAGGTCTTATTGCTACCAAATACCAATAGTATCATCTCCATATACTATCCCATGTTTTTCCTGTTCAAACCCATCACTATTGCTTATAATGGATGACATTCTATAACCTTCCTGCTTTCTTATGTTTTTCGCGTTCAAACTCATGTTTATTGCTATAATAAATAAATGTCATTATTCACCCCCGCCTTCATGCCAGTCTTAAGTAGTTTCCTTTCAGAATCTTAAAAGATTGATAAAGCCCATAGTTAATCTTTCGAGGAAAATTCCACAATAATTCCTTTTTGAGAAGGCAGGTCTTAAGATCTTCCTTTGACAGACAAGCGTACCATGAAAAACAATGGATTAAAAAATGAAGCTGTTCCTAGTTTATACACAGTTAACTGGATATAGAAACATACTCTTGCAATAACTGATGGTCCCGCTTCAACTCTGCCAACTCCATGAGGGCTTTGACCTTCTCGTTTGTAACCTTAAAAAATTACACACATATATCAGCCCAATTTGCGCTTTGTCACTCCAAGCCCCCACATTATCACGCTATAGTATTATTAGCAGTGTTATTAAATAAAAGTGATGAGTGATAGGTTAAAGTGATAGATGGGGGATAGTGATCGCTAAAGGAAGCAAACACTCAGAGGAATACTTGAAGTAAGTTCCTCTGGAGATCCTCAATTTTTTTCTGCAGAGCTGCATTGACATTCCTCTCCAACAAGTGTCTTTCTTGTTGTTGTGAGAGAAGTAGTAAAGTTTCAACCTGAATTGGAAAGAGAAACTGATTAAATTAGCACATATTTACAATTTGAAAGCGCTTCGTTTTATTGCAACAGTTACAAAACCTTCTCATTTAGTGCCAGAGCGAGGGCCTTCGAAGCTTCACTATTTCCAACAGCAATGGTAGTTGTCAAGCTAGGCTGATTCCTCTGCAACAGGTAGAGATGGAGAATCTTCAGAAACATGTTGACAGCATATTTTGTTCAGAAGCTATGGTTCATTTTCGCTAAGATTAGATTGCAAAGCATATAGAACTGATTGAAATAGTAATAAACAAAGTATCCCATCCTCCGACGTGACTGCAGATATCAACAGAAGCATTTGTTGATTTTAAGAATCATAGTTACAGAGTTAAAAGGGAGAATCCACTAAGGGAACAAGTCTTCTTCTTCGAGAACTATTTTAGGAAGTAGAGAACCTTATCCAAGAAACAACTTACAAAATCTCAGGAGACGAACTTGAAAATATAATATTTATCCTATCTCTTTGACATCAAAACACACAGAAGACCACAAGCTAAACTTTTTCTTCTAACCACAAAAAATGTGCGGAAGCTTGTACAAGCACGTAGCAATACTAGGGAAAATATAGGTCTGAGAGCATAAAATCTGCACCATCAACATGTAATGCATTTTTTTAAGGGTTATACATTTGTTATTATCACCATGACATTCAAAAAAGGGAATAGCTTTTGCTCCTTGAATCTTCATCATTATTAGTGCATAACTGAGAAATTTGAGTGCAACAGAGACCTTCTTATGACAAGAAAACTCCTAGAAGAGAACACTACCAAAATAAAATTGAAAGCTGGAGATGTAGACAACGACAAAGAAAGGTCTAGAGTAAGAATAAGAACTAATTACCTTAAAGATCAAATCTGAACCATCATCATTGTTTATCCGAACATCTTGACGTTCAAGTTCATTTAACTTCAAATTATCTACTTGAGAGGAATTTATGTCTCTCTCACTCATGCTGCAGTCCTTGAGCTTTTCTTCCACCATGTTCATAGCTGATTTAATATGAGAAAATCCCTCATCAAGTAAGCTCGTAATATTAAGCCTATGCTGAGAATGATAGTGGCGAAATGCCGATATTTGAGCCCTGAGCTTCTCTTCTGAAAGAATCTGCACGTTTGTCCTTTTAGTAATTAATACAAACACTGGTGATTATATTCCATTTCAGAAAAACAATATTCATACTTTCTGTTTTTCCAGTGCGCGCACTTTTTTCTTCAAGTGATTTTCTATTTCAAGACCCTGAAAACAAACACAAGATTTTTTTTAAAAAAAAGAGAGAGAGAAGAGAACAATCAAATGATTAAGAATAGAGTAGAACAATAAGTTTCTGCAATATTGAACAAAGAGCAGATGAGAAACTACATACTACTTGTAGCTTGTTCCGAAGATTATCCAAAGATTTTCGTAGTGTCTCCACTTGTTCTTCCAGAGCACTCTGTCTGAGGAAAGTTAGTCAAGATCATATAATAAGTTTGAACAATTCTTTTTTATTAGTTTGAACAATTAAAGAAATAAACAGTCCACAAAAACAATTGATAGTGACTTGGAATTCCAAATTCCTTGCATTTAGGATGACACTTCCCACACTCAAATACGAGCTATTTCCACAGCCAGCCTTCGAAGTAATGCAAGTATTTTGCAAATATTTTCTTCAATCCTCACACTTCTCCATCTCCTGATTAAATGAAAGAGCATCTCACCACCACAATGAGTGCCACCCCTTGTTGGACAAGAGCTCACTTTAATGATAAACATTTAATGGTGAGTTCCCTAGCTTAAGTAGGGAAACAAAAGGAAAACTGATAATGTAGCCATTAAACTAGATGAATGCTCAGCTAGAAGGTAACATCAAATTAATTATTCAGAATCAAACAAATACTCATTTTACTTAATCTCCTCAAGTAGCAAGTAATTAAGAGAAGAAAGTGGAGTGGAACATGAAAATTGGTGTTAGCTAGAAATTTGATTAACATAACAGTAGGATTTTGTGAACCAAGGAAGTCTGAATGGAAATATGTGCTAAAAATGATAACAAGCATCACTTTGTAGTTTAATTTTTAGCAGTGGAAACTTATAATTTTGGAGATGGATGAAATAATTTGGAATAGACTAAAATGAAAAGCGGCTCAAGTGATTTGAGACAAAGCATCAGTTATAACCAGTAACGTCCAAGTTTTAAGACTGCTAACTTTCTGGAACTCACAATGTACTTCAAGGTGGATGTTTCCTCAGGATTGCTGAAAGTCCACATTTCAGACAAATCATGCAGGAGGCACCCACATTTGTCTTCCCAGGACACATCTTCTTCAATATCCTCCAATGACTGCTGTCTGATCTCATAGAACTTGTGAACAACCTGTTGTACAAAACAACATCTTCAAACTTGGAAAGGGTGGATATTTATCAGTAATGAAGGAATATAATACATAGTTTCTTTCTTATTTCTTGAGAGCTTCCTTGATCCAAAAATTGCATAAATGGAATGTTACACATGTAGAGATGAAGCAATTTTGT
This sequence comes from Solanum etuberosum, assembly GCA_029582245.1. Lineage (NCBI taxonomy): Eukaryota > Viridiplantae > Streptophyta > Magnoliopsida > Solanales > Solanaceae > Solanum > Solanum etuberosum. The sequence goes on from JAJONR010004076.1 coordinate 28,912, forward strand.
TTACATATTTTAGTTCTGTAACAATTATGCATATGGATTCACAGGGAGGACATCAGAACTAAGTACCTCCTTGAAAGCCTCATCCAACCTCTCTTCCCCGTCCATCTCACTCTGCAAACTAGCCGTCAATATTTTCTCTTCAAGTAATTCACAGTGTAGCTCTTCAATCCTGCATCGGAGATGGAACATAAGGGCAATATTATGTTACACTGCATATATTCCCAGAATTGTTTTTAGATAGTTTTGTATACTGCAGTGGAATTTATGTGGATACTATGGGTCAAACATATTCATCTTCATGAATACGAAGGCTATTCATCTCTTTTAGTCAGGTTCTGCAGAGTTTAAAATTCTAAATAGCTTAAACACCAAATCACAATTTTTATGGATAAAAAATCAACATATCATGAAAATGTCCAACTCAAAAGAAGTTGCTTCTTAGAAATATTGACTATTCAGATCCTTGTAGAAGTTACTTCCTTTGCACTCAATTGCCCATGGAAGGAGTGGCAAAATGCAAGAATCAAAGAAGAGCAAGAGTTCCAAAATCAAGAAATTAGGGAATACACCACTTTAACACCCAAAGCCTACTAACCACTAAATTAAATCACTGAATTAAAAGCTAATTCCACTGTTCTAAAATCCATTGCTTCTCTACTACAGTAGGAGGTGAAAAACATCAGCATCCATTTTTTTTATTCTACATTGTCGAATCTAATCTGCAGCCAATATGGACTTATGTGGTAAAACCTAAGAATGTTAGTTTGTGTGCTATCACAACTATTATGAGCCTTCTTGTGCTTTTCTTTGGCTGTTATAAAAGGTAAGGTGATAAAGCTGGCCTATCAATTATAAGCAAAAAGGTTATCTGAAGATAAGACCCCTAATGCAATCGGCGGTTCCCTGGAGTGAAATGGGAGGTAAACCATTTGACAGCATGGGAGTTATTTAGAAGAGAAACATTAGAAGTACATATTTTATGGGACATTAGGGCTTAGAATAGATATTTTCAAACTGTTCCTGGTGCGACTTTGGTGCTTATTATTGTAATACTTAGTTTATCCACAGGAGAAATATGTCATTAGAACTATGAGCAAGACAAAATCAAATGCCTATTAACATGTAAAAATTCAATCAAACCTCTGCTGAAGTTCATGAAATCCTATTGACATAAGCTCCTCCTTTTCCTTAGCCTTTTCAGCCTGCAACATTTATAGAGCATGTTTAAAAAAGCCTCCAAGAATTAGTTATGTGAGGGATGAACTAAACATGTAATCTCATGCTCACAAGTTCTTTAATAGTGCATTTTAAATAGTTGTTGAATTCAAACACAACTCTCTGCATCAATTGCGAAAATCTGGTTCTCCCAGAACATTTAAATCAAGATTCTTCAACAGTGATAGGCAGTAATAGATATGTAAGGGTGTTAATCACACCATCTTCTCTCTCCCTTTCCAATTCCCCCTTTTTATTTTTTATTTTTTGAGTGCAGCAGGGGGGGGGGGGGGTGTTCAGGAGGGAATTAAAAGAAATTGACAACCTCCATTACAGCATGGTCCCGCTCAGAAAATGCAGCAGCAACACAGCCTTGAAAAAACTTAAGCTGCTTTTCTGCTTCAATATTCTGGAGTAAAATAGAAAACGGAGTAAGTTATAATATATTGGACTATGACGCACTTCCTGATATTTAATTGATATAGATCCACCAAAACATCTGAGTTGCAAGCTCTTAGCATTCCAAGAACCAGAATTATAATGAAATTTGGGTCACATCCCCCAAACATAAACGTTTTAACAGTCAAAATAAGAGAGAAAAGATAGCTTCAAAAGTAACACACTAAATATATTAACAAGCACATGATGCACCTCCAGACCCTAATGTTTATGCTTTCTCTCTCCTTTCCAGGGTATAGGGAAGGGACAAGAGCAAAGAGAGGACCTTGGAAACTTCTGCACTGTGTAGACTAGCCAGTTGACCCTAGCAAAGTGAAGAAGGGAAAAAAGTGCATCTGTAAGATTAATATCAGAGAGGTTCTGCAATGACATAAAAGAGTAGTTGTAAACCTTACTTTGATGTGATAAGCTTCTGAAAGCTCTTCTTGAAGATTCTGATTTTCTCGTGTGCAAGCAGCAAGTTTCTTTTTCAAGTTTTCAGTCTCCTGCTCCAACCCAGCTATCCTAATTGGTTAGAAAAAATCCATTTTAAAATGTCACAACAAAAATAATTCCCTTCTTCAATTCAACACAAGAAAAGGAGAGAGAACATAAACAAGGAAAACAACCTAAACATACAAATGACTAGCTTCACCCGACTCCCAAAAGAAAAAAAGAATAAGAAAGTCAAACCTATGAAGAGGCACATGAGTAGGCAGCTCAATATAGCTAGGTCCACTTTGTTGCATGCATAGCTGTTCAATATCTTTATGCAATTCATCACGCTCTAAACAAGAAACCACAATACATTAGATTGCACACAATTTTCTCACTTACTAATCAGTTACAGGCTACACCACTGCAAAGAAAAGAGGAAGGTTCAGAACACAATTAAAACATACTTGGATAACAACGCGAAACAAATTAGCACGAATGAAGAAGTGTGAGTAGATAACATCATATTTAATTCATTCTTCACTACAGAACCATTTTGGAGTCCACCAAACCAGCTCAACAATAAAAATGTTAAACTGGTATCGTGTAATCAAAAGTAGCAATCACATTAATGTCTGTTGAGAACTTGCTAGCGGAATTGTAAATCCTCTCTATTTTCGAGGAGGGGCTGAATTTAGCCCTTCTTTTGGTCACTCAATTACTCAACAGAGTCGGTCACCTATTGAATCTTGAACTGTTCAGGCTTAGCACCCTATGTGACAGATGCAAGGCGTTATCTGAAGTGTCTGACTCATACTAATAATATATAGTACATCCACAACAGCCAGTTGCTTCATGCCTATGTGGACCTATTCGCCTTATTAAAACTGATTACATTCAAGATTTGACGAATCCCTCACGTCATTTAGAAACCATAGGGAAAAATGTCCTTACTAATCGCATAGAGTACTTGTATCCCAATGCATGATTCACTTTTAAACCTATATTTTACGAGCAATGCATAAACATTGAATAATTTTAGAAGTATTTAAATTCGATCTTCGTTGTCAGGAGAAACTACTTTGCTGTAATAGTTGGACAAGAATGATAGATGAATCAAGAACACAACTTCTACTCTTTTCTCAACTTGGAGAGTTGGTATTTAGTAAAGAAATTTTATATATTTATCAAGAAAGAACATTCCACACTGTGTTAGTCCAATCTGGCCATAACTCACATACAAATTCAAGAATTACAAAAACTATAACGTGTAAGCATACCGCGCTCCAATTCTTTGATCCGAGCACGCAAAAATGCATTATCGTTCGAATTTCCGTCCATGGCTGAAAAAAAAAGAAGGGGAAATCTTGACATCCACAAGAACGTATGAATCATAATTCATTCTCCTACTATAATTACGTCGGAAAGTTGTGATAAACAAAATTTTAATCCTCTATGGAAATGGGCAAGGGATAAAGAAACCAAGATTTTGATAAATTTGAGGAAAGATTAAATTAAGGGGTCAAGAAAGTAACCTTGAAGGCTCCAATTCGAATGAGAACCCTAGAAACCCAACAACTGATTGTTAATTATTTTTTTTCCTCTTTTCTTGCCGGAGACGGTATATATAAACTTTTGATTGCTTCTTTAAAATAATTCTGCTTTTATTGTCTTTCCGATGGTTCTTTTATAGGAGTAATTTATTATTGAAATTTAGGTATTATCAGCGCGTTAACAAAAATTATAAGAATTTGATGATTTATAATTTGATGACAACAAAATTCGTGCTGGCGTTATTTGGAAACAATTTGTCATTTAGGAAAATGTGATTATTTTTTCTTTATTCTCTTATATATAATATATAATATATATAATATGAGAAGGAATGTGAGCATCATTGGTCAGTAAATTGTCCGATTTATTTTTGGCTTCAATTTCCATTATTCACATTTAATAGCTTTTTCTTTATCATTTATTTATCTTACTTTTCTTTTTAGTATATTGTGTATTTAAAAATTATGAAAATAAAATATTATAAATTTCTCTCATGTGAGCCGCTTAGGATCAGTCCGACCCAGCGGCCTAGCCCCCATACCACCCCTTGTTAAAATTGTATATAATATTTTTTATTTATTATCATACCAAAAAATAAATTAAAAAAAGTTATTTATATATTTCATTATTATCAAACACACCCTAAATCTCTTAAAACACACCAAAACACAAAATTCTAGTCGAAGGATTATGTATGCTTATCCTTACCTTAAGATTAAAAAAAAAATAGTTTTGATTAGATTTTGTTTTCCCTTTCTAATCTAGACAACTAATAAATCTATTCCCCTTTATAATTCTTTTCCAGAAGCTCATTCCGTAATAATTATCCAATAAATTAATTAAATTACGTATAAGCTAGACTGAACACCATCTTATAGAAATAACATTTTCTTCATTGAAACACTAATTAATTAAAGATTAGAAAAATATTTTTAAATTTGTTCATGATGTTCAATTAATTAAAACTTTTGAAAACTATTTTCTCTAGAAAAATAAATTAGCTTTTAAATGAGGAAAATGACTTCTTGAAAGGAGGCAACCCAAGTCCCACAAGTAACATTGATTGTGTCATCTTCACCCATCTCCACTTCCCATAATGTTTATTTAGATTATATAATAACATTTTTTTACTTACGTACCAAAAACACACACAAAAAAAGAGAGTAAGAAACCACTTATTTTCGTGGAAAACATTTTCCTACATATTATAAATTCTGTCTCATTGGTTCAAATCTTGTGAAGGAACTTGGACTAGAAATACAACAAGTAGGTGAATTCAGCCCTGTATCCATCTACGAGTACAGTTCACAACTCACAAGTCTGAAACTCTATAGTTTTCCCCTTGAAGAAGCCCATGTTCTGCTGGTGAAGAGGGGGCATGAATATGCTATCTACTATCACAAACAGTGGATTATACATTTCCGCAACTATTTACCAAATTTACAAGCCAACAAGTAGTTGGCTAAAGTTTTGAAAAATAACAAACTGGAAAAAATCCAGAAAATCTATAGTATCGAGCCTCAACTCTGCTAGATCCCATCAAGCATGGATCATCTGCGCATTTACAGAGAAAGAAGCAGTAAGAAAAGGAATAGGGAATGATTAATGACAAGCGTTTGCTAAACATATTAGAAAGAATATTACATTTACTGCACATCGACAAACTGCAAACTACCTTGCTAACAATGGAAAAGACTTGCCACTAGATAGGTAATACTAAAACCTCATGATATCAAATTTACATTCACAAGAACATGCATTAAAGAGGAATGACATAAACATACACATAAAGATGCTTGTGAGTCTGTTTATTGTTGAAATGAGAACCTTAAACCATCAACTGATATGTGATTAAGTCATCCCAGCTCTTTAATCAATAAACTTATACCATAAATGGATAAAACTAAATGTTTTAATAGAGAGAATTCAGTAGCAACATCTATCAAAACTTCCAGAAATATCATCTGAGCAAAGCTGAAGGGAAACCACAAACACAAAAAGGTAACACAAGTTCATTGAGGGATTTTGAGTCCTAGACATTGACTAAAAAACACCCGAGGAATGAGGATAAAGGAAAAATTATCTCACTTACGAGGAAAAGAAAGAAAAGAGAAGGGAACTGGAAGAATGGAAGATGCAATCAAGAAAAACCAAGTAACTGATCTGACATTGTACAAATATCTTACCATCCTTGGGATGCTTCTCCCTTCTAGTGCTTTCATTGCAGCTTCTGCAAAGGCTTGTGCAGCTTCAGCATCAGCTTCAGCAGCATCAGCCTCTCTAGCAGCATCCTCAGCTTCTTCTATGGCTACTTCTGCTTCTGCAACAGCTCGTGCAGCAGCTACTGCTGCCTCTTGAGGTGTCATACTCCTCATCTTAGTTAACTCAAAATCTACTTGAGCCTTAGTGAGTGTGTTTATATCATCCTGATCAACCCTAGAGGAGATCCTCTGCCTGCTTTCCAAGAGAGGAACGGAAGGAATTCGTCTTCTGTCAGATAATACCGGCGTTGGTGCTAGTCTATATTTTCGCTTCATCTGCAAAAGAAAACGGCATCCTTAATATGATAATCAGCATAAAATCTAACTACTGACCATCATTCATGATATTCTTTTTCATCTGCAAAAGAAAAAGACTCCTTGATATCATAATCAGCATGAATCTAACTACTGGCCATCATTCATGAATTTGGATCTGCCAGTTCATATTGGCTTCACACTCAAAGCTAAGGGCTAGATAAGTAACACATGAAGTATGAATCCCAAAACTGAATATCACCTTGATAAGTCTCCCAGTTGCAGTTAAATACTTCAGTTTCGCTGAAAGTAGCCTTTTAAAGTTTGTAGGTGCCCAATATTGATCCTACAAGATATAAAAGTATTGAGTATAATAGACTGATATAAGTCACCATAATTTATAACTTAGCCAGGAATGGAAATTCGATGATTCTTGACCTCATGCATTATCTAAAGTTTATCACATGGCACCTTACTTTCGAAACCATATCTTAATGTAGAGAACTAAGATCAAGCACAGAGGAAAAAATAGTCAATAAAGCACCATCATATTAATATTACAATCATAGAAGGTAGCGTTCAGTTCATACTGAAAGGAAGCTAAACCAGAACCCATCTATACTTATAAAGTAGTTGACAAAATTAGATTTCTACAATCTTATGCAGTTGATCTACTGTTGTGAACGCTAAATGCTTAAAACCTTGTTGCCCCCGCCCCCCCCCCCCCACACACACACACATTAAAGCATAAGCAACTGTACAAGGAAAGAACTAAAAACTATAACAAATGAGTTCCAGAAGAGCTCATACTTGAATTAGCAAGAAGCACCAAGAGCAAACACCATTCAGAATGTTATTGATGGCACAACAAGCAAGACTTCAAAATTCCAAAATGTGTTAAGAGGCCCTAAGAAAGAATATTGGCAATTTAACTAAGCAGTACTGCTCTAAGTTGTCTTATTTTTCCGGACATTAAGCTCAACAAGAAGATGAGTACCTCTATGTACGTTGCTATAGTAGTCTTGTTGGAACCACCCGGCTCCTTCAAGTTGCTTATAGCCTCCTTTATAAGATTATCCAATCTATAATAGTAGTAAATCAGCAACACTTAGAGATAGTCGTCCTTCCAGCAAAAAGTAAGACCAAAAACTGGAACATAACAAACTTATGATAAGGGTAGAACAACTTTTATCCATTTACCATCGTCAGAATGCTAAAAACTAAACAAGAATGATCACTTGGAAATAACATGTGTAGAATGTGAAAATAATTAGAACTATAGAAGTATGAGATCATGCAGAAGCCAACATTTAACTAAATCCGTGAGCACAAGCAAATGTACAAGGCTACAACTTGAGTCATGCTGTAACAAGTAATGAGCAAGGTTTAACCTTATGATAGATCTTTTTGACCCACAAATCTGTGGAGAATCACTAGAAGTAGTAGCTAGCCTTGCTTCAGTCATTTCCTCGTCACTTTTAGCCTCAGTGGAGACAGATAAAGACCTCTCATCCTGTTTACGAGCTTGATTCATTTTTTTGAGAGCCAACCTTGCTTTCTCTCTAGAACCACAGCCGTTTGCCATCACACTCATGTTCCTCCACTTGTCCTGAACAACAAAAAAGACAAATTAACATATCATGCATAAATAAATAGCTAAGAGGGAAAAAAAAGTTATTGCGACTTTCATCAATTCGAATGACACCAAAGCTTCCTCTCAGCAAAAGAGAACTTTATCCTAAAAGAAATGGAAAAAAAGGAAATTCTACCTTTAGATCTACATTTGAACGCGAGTACAACACTCCACTAAACTCTGGGTCCTTGAGGATCGTCCGCCATTTGCCTGGTCCATGCTTACGGACCCCAGCTTTAAGAGCAGCTTCTTCATCTGGAGTCCACTTCTGTTTAGGTGCACCCATCCAAGTATTAAAAAGTTATCCTTCGAACAACCTAATCAGAAAACCATAAATATGTGTCAAAAACTCAGTAGAAGATCATAGACTGAGATGTAGAATTAGAATTTTGTATCTGGACAAGCAACATAACCCAACATAATCAACACTTGGCTATTCATTCAAACGACAGCGAATAATACAAAATATTGAAACTGCCTTCAAAGCAATATGTAATTGGTGCTCATATTCACCATACTCGCTCATGCACAGAGCTATAGTTCAAGAGTCATCACCACTCCCAACAGGCATCGGCTATAGTTCAAGGGGTTAATATATAATAAAAATTCCAGAGATTCAGAAATATAATTCAAGGAACAATAATCATGTCTTCTGAAAGTCCTCCAAGTACTTTGTCAACGAAAATATTCCATCTTCTGTTTGTGCATTGCTCTGGATAAGCTCAACCTAATTCCTTTTATATAGGCTTAACAATTCCTAGCATAGCTTTAAAATATATAGGCAAACAAGTAAACATGGCCTATAAAATATTACAACCATTTCAATAGAGAAATTTGAGCTAAAATCTTGATCACAAAAATAAATTCAAACAAATCTCAACAAAAATCTAGTTCATGAATTACGTCCCATGTACTATAGGGAAATCAAACGATGCAGAAACACAAATAACACTAGTATTCATGAAAACATCACCTTTGCGCCAAATTATGGAAAATCACAAACATAGTCACATAGAAGAGGACAAATTTTCAAAAATACATCAAGTTTTAGCTGAATTATGGAAATTCACAGATCGGAACTTTAATTTTAACCAATAAATCAACGAGATGATAAATTTACATGATTGATTTTCATAACACAAATCAAAAACCCTAGCTTTGTCAAATAAATTAAGAATTGTGAGAAGAAAATTACAATTCAATTAGAAAAACTGATCGAAAGAGAGGGAATGGGAGAAGAGAAGGAGATCGAGAATTACCAAATATGATCTGCAGAAAGAACGATCAAAGCCTAAGAATTTGAATATCCCATTTTATATATTTTCCGTCAGAATTTCTAGACAGATGCCTTTTTTTTTCTTAAAAATAAATAAAGCTAGTAACATTTTGATCCCTCAATTATTTATAAATTTTGATTTGATCCCTGTGGTATTCAATGAAGCGCACTGCCAATAAATTAATTAAAATATGTACTTTTAGTCCTTTTTATGTTGAAATCATATTATATTTAGACTATTTTGGAATTAGATCACCGTTAAATATAAAGTAATAGTACAAAATTTTACGTAATATATATAGGGGTAATTAAATAGTTGAACTCAATAACTAATAAGCTATAGATTTGATGATATTTATTAAATTTAAAATCCACAAACTTCAAATTTTGATCTCATCTCACGTATAACCATGATCATTTATGTAAGAAGGTACCTTCTTCATACAACTTTAACCTCTCGAAAGGATCCTAAATTAAACTTCGATTGCTTAGCTAAATAAAAGTACTAATTCTACTTGGTTAGTTTCCTCGTGCAAATGCTTCACTACCTACTTCCATTCTTACTCTCTCTCTTTTAGTTAAACTAAGGGTGTGTTTGGTATGAAAGCAAACATTTTTCGAAAAATGTTTGCTAATTTTCTGATATTTGGTTGGGTTAAATGTTTTGGAAAATATTTTCCAAATCAACTCATTTTCCTCAAATTTAAGGAAAATGATTTTCCTACAAAAATTGAGGAAAATATTTTCCAAAACAACTCTCCTCCAACTTCAAATTACAATTTTTTTTTGTTGAAAAAATCAATTTATTTTGTCCCTACCCTCAAACCAGCCCTCCCCCCCAACCACCCCCAAAATAATAAATGTAAAGCTTGTTTTTAAAAAATATTTTTAACTTCAATTCCCCCCTCCCAAAAAAAAAAAACTAAAAGTTGTTTTTAAAAGATATGTCCAATTTCAATTTTTTTATTTTTTTACTCCATCTCTACCCTCGACCCCCCCCCCTCCCAATTAGCCCCCTACCAGCTCCCCACCCCCCTTCCAGGAAAAAAGTAATTTAAGTTTGTTTTTAAAAAATATTTTCAATTTCAAAAAATATTTTCTACTCTCTAGTAAAAATAAAAGATATTTTCTTAGAAATATTTTTCATTCATAAATTAAATACTAAAAAATCTTTTCCGAAAAATATTTTCTACTCACCAACTAAATATAAAAAAATAAATCAAAAATCTACTTATTTTTCAGGAAAACATTTTCCATTGAAAACATTATCCTTACTGCCAAACACACAAGGTAGTTTTGCAACTGATATTAAAGCTTTACTATTGAAGACATTATTTCACTATAAATAAAATGTTATCATTCGAGTCCTTCTTAATGGCGATATGAATGTTAGAGAACTCCTTTTATCAATATGTTTTGATAGAAGGGTGTTACTCAATCAGGGACAGACCTAGGTGAATCCTAAGGTTCATCCGAACCTCTTCGTCAAAAAATTATACTATAATAATGTCAAATTTTGATTTTATGTGTATGTATCTTAAAATGAACCTCCTGAAAAATAAAATACAGACTTGGCTCAGTGGATAAGTGATTCAAGAAATACTCGTTCACGGGTTTGAATCTCATAGGCAATATTTTTTGCTTTGGAAAATAAAACTTTTGGGCTTAAACCTTCTCTTCTTTTTCATTATTTTTTCCTTTTATTCCATTTCTTCTTTTTCATTTGTTTTTGTTTAAATTTATTATACACATTCTTTTTATTTTGGAAAAAGGGTCAAAAATACCCCTTAACTTTAATTTATTGGTTGGCTATACCCTTACCGTTAAAATAAAATTGTTTTTACCCCTACCGTTACAAAACTTATCATCTATGCCCCTCCTTGGACGAAAATCTCCAAATCAACAAAAAAATAACCCGATTTCAATTAAAGTTACCCAATTATCTATTTTAACCTAAATCCGACCCACTATATTAAATAAATAAATAAATGTATAACAATTAAATCTCCAAACCTCTCTTTCAGTTTGTCGTTTCTCCTCTTTAGCCCCACTTTTCCCTCCCAAAAATGGCGAAGCAAACCCACGAGATCATGAAAATTCCTTGTAACAGGCCAAGGACTGTTGCATGAACTGTCAAGATCAAGAAGAACAAGGATATGACCAAGTTCAAGGTTTTTGCTAGATCTGTGAAAAAGGATCTATGTTTTTCATAGAGTTACAAAGCAATGCAGAATTTATAATTCAGTTCTTCTATTACTACTCTCCAATCTTCTTCTTCATCAAAAACAAATGTAGTGTTCTCTTGAAAAAACAAATTTCAAATCCACAGTATTGTTTCAATCTAATTTTCAAATTGGGTTTATGAAAATCACACTCATGTTTACTCGTTTTATCGAATTAAATCAGTGTACATATGCACAAACAAAGAACAAGACCCAGCAATTCATAAAACAATCTAAGAGAAATTTATTTTCACAGCTAATTCACAACTTTTTTGTTTTTTTTACTCTGGACATGGTGCTTTTATCGAGTCAGTCTTGCTCCGAAAGACCCACAGAAAAAGTTCAATTCGTATGTATTACAAAGGGTTTTTGCTAAAACGCTTTCTGAACTACGATTTTAACTAGAAACGGCTAATGTCTTTTGGAGGCTTAAAGTGAAGAGGATGAGTTTCCAGGGTGGCAGTTTCATCTTCTTTCTACATCTTGATGGTCTTATCAGCTTCACAACTGATCAACCTTGAGCCGGTTACGTCGTAGGTGAGTGCATAATTGTCCACAGCTAATTCACAAGAAAATCATAAAAATGAAAAAATCGTCTCTGTTTTGTCCTCTGCCTCAAAGTGTTTCTTCTCCATCAACATCAAACCCATCTTCAAAATTCAGCAAATAACTCAACGGATATTAACGAATCTCTCTGTATATTTTTTGAACCGATTCGATTCATTTCTGATGAAATTATATTTTGTTGCTAATTTGGGAGGTTACTGGGTTAGGAGAAACAGATGGATTGAGTTCTTGAGATTTGCTTTAGAGATGGAGGTGAAGTAGATTTGGGTTAAGTTAGTTGGGTCGGGTTTGGGTTATATTATGATGGTGGGTTATTTGCTTAAAAATTGGGTTAATTTTTATTGATTTGGGGATTTTCGTCCGAGGAGGGGCATGGATGAGAAGTTTTGTAACAGTAGAGGTAAGAACAACTTTGTTTTAACGGTAAGGTATAATCAATCAATAAATTAAAGTTGAGGGGTATTTTTGATTCTTTTCCTTTAAAAATATAAAAAGAAATTTCATGAATTCTATAAATTAATATTTTTAAAAGGATGTTGACGATGTTTAAGTTTCTTCATTCAATTACATCTAATTTACCTTCTTCTTTTTTAAAACAAATTATATTTCTATCTCAATTTCAAGTTAAATATAATTCATCATTTTTAAAAGAGTTATTCAAGTTAGTAGATGAAAAAAGAGTTACGTTGAATCAAAATGAATAATAGATATAAAAAGAATAAAAAAAAAAAAAAAAGGAAAAAGGGTCAAAAATGCCCTTAAACTATGTGAAAAGAACAAAAATGTCATCAATTTATAGTTTGGCTCAAAAATACCCTTACCGTCAATACTTAGGTTCAAAAATGCCCTTAAACTATGCGAAAGGAACAAAAATGTCATCTGTTTGTTTTGGTCCAAAAATGTCTTTGCCGTCAATACTTTGGTCCAAAAATGCCCTTATTGTTATTTGATGGGTCAAAATGCTCATTTTCCAAATAAATATATTATTATTTTCTTTTTAACACATTTTTTTTCTAATAATGTTTTTTTTTTAAAATTAGCAAATGTTTATCTTACTTCAATTCAGTAAAAAATGAAAATATTTGTTATTTTATTATCATTATTTTTTATCGTTATATAAATATAAATTAATGATGGATATATTATGATCTTATATATATGACATATATTATCTGTCGAAAGGATACATGGAGTTATTCTATTTTAATTGATAAAATGAGATTAAGAAGAAAAAAAATATTTCCTACATTTTTATTTGTTAAAGTGATTTTAGAAGAGAGAAAGAAAGAATATTGTTCTTTAATAATATTTTAATTAGGAAGAAGATGTGTTTAAGAAAAAATATATATATTTATTGGGAAAAGGGCATTTTTGAGTCAAACTATAAACGGAAGACATTTTTGTTCCTTTCACATAGTTTAAGGGCATTTTAGACCCATTTTGTAACTATAGGGGCATATCTGGACCAAAATATTGACTGCAAGGGCATTTTTGAACCAAAATATTGACGGTAAGAGCATTTTTGTTCCTTTCACATGGTTTAAGGGCATTTTGACCCTTTTCCCTATTTTTAATTCTATTTTAGAGAGATGGAAATTAAAATTATTTTATTTATTGGTTATTTGTCATCTCTTTTTTTACAAATTATGATTAACCTAGTAAATTGAACTATATGAACTAAAAAAGTTGACGATGCTATTTATTTATCTTCTGAATATGCATTATAATATTAGTAACTCTATTCTTACACACTTTAAGAGAATCTTGACGATTTTCATAGTAAGATGTGATTGAATGGATACTAATTTAATTTTTTTTTAAAAGTGAAAAATAAAGTAAAACATTAAAAAAAGCACAAGAAATTTTAAAAATGTTCGATGGAGCATGATAAAAGTAGAAAGAAATGCTTAATACGGTATGATAAAGTAAGTTAAATTTAGCATGATAAGGTAAATATCTTTCTTCCCCATCTCGCTCCCTTTTTCATCATTTAATTTTCACGTGTTTTAAGAATTAACTTATGTAATATAGTGGATCCACTAAAATTCTTATCAATGTATCTTTGTCCTCGATATCTTTAATTAGTTTAGTCTTTACTTTTATGAACCAATGAAATATCTATGGTTCTTGTACAAAGAGCATGCCGAGAGGCTACTATCACCGTGCACTTACATTACCACCTGAACTTGATCTTCTTTATACTTTGAACCCCTTTACTCAATTATCATCTTAATTTTCACCATCACTATATAAAAGCAAACTCAGATACAAATAATTATACGTATTATCCACAAAGATAATAGGATCTCTTAAAATGTACATAACCTTCGATATACTTTTCTGAATAGATACACTTGAACGCATATATTAAGCCAAATGAAAATCATGTATCCTCAAATGGAGTTTCATTATAATGTTTATAAAGGTCAAGAGTACATAACACAAAGGAAAAAGGTAGATCCTGTGATTTGCAGAAGATCATTAATGTATGTTATTTTCCTTCACAACAATCTAATTAGTTTGTCATTAAAAGCATGCATCTAAAAGGCAGCAACAGCAAACCGCAGCCAAACTGCAAAAACATTAAGAAAGCCTAAGATTAATAATTAGTTTAATTTTCTCTATCAGAGAGAATTGTGCTAGAGAATACAAATATCGTCGTTTGGTGTGAGGAATAAGAATAAATAGTCTTGAAATAAAAATTTGGTGTCTTGTTTGGTTGTCATGTTTGGGATAACTTATCCCACCATTTATACCATAGTGATGGGATAAGATATCCCATATACACGGTGGGATAAGTTATCCCAGGATAACTAATCCCAAGATAGTTAATCCTGGGATAACTTGTTCCAACCAAACGACTAATTCGTTCAACTCAAATCATATTTAATTTAACATTATCGATGTCCAAGTAAAAAAAAAAAAAAAACTCAAATCATGATACTAGTCTTCGCCAGAAAATTATATTGGGTATATATACGTCCAAAAACTAGACTTGAATTTACAGATCTCTCCCATGCATGCACATGTATAACATAAGAATTAATTTTCAGAGATGAGGTCATACCAGCCCGTCATGACACCGGTGTTGGCTGAATTTTTTTGAGGTGGTGGTGGAGCGGCGTATTGAGGGGCACCGTATGGTGGAGGAGGGTAGCCGTGTGGAGGGTAACCTTGCGGAGAAGGATAACCTTGTGGAGGATAACCTTGAGGAGGATAACCTTGAGGAGGGTACCCATATGCATCCTTTGGTGGATATCCTAATTAATTATTTGAACAATCGTCAAAATAAATCAAATTCATATCGCATAAGATCTAATTTCCAAGATTGCTATTATAAAGAACTCATAGAAAAACAATGAAGAAATACCTTGAGGGGGAGGTACACCAACGGGAGGAGGTTGATTATAATAACTCATGATTAATTATTAATTGGATATATATATGTTCTTGGAATTATAAGATAGATATGGTTTCTTTCATTTGAGACTTGAGATAAATAGAATGAAGAACTAATAGCTTGATTTTAGTCTGATCTAGAATAATTTAACCAAATTCTGTGAAAAGTTGATCATCTTTTCATGTTTTTTCTCCATAGGGTTAATTTGTTGATTAGATAGAGAAAATTATCAATGTTTTTTTTTTTTTGTATGTGTGAAAACCAATTACTCTTAGTAGGGGTTAGATTACTAAATTGTCCTTTTTTATTCTTTAGAAAATCATTTTTTCAGTAAAACAAAAGGTTTAACCACGTGTAATTTTATTACACATCATGATATCATCACAATGATATTCTATATATTCTTGAAAAGAAAAAAAAGTTACATATGCTACTACTATGATATGGTAAAATTATATCTCAAGTAAAATCCATTTATGGAGGGTGGAGTGTTAGTTAGGCTTATCTTCTAACCCTTAACACAATTTCTTAGAGTAGCTAGCTCACTTTTTCATATATAGAATAAACAGATAGAAGGTCTACATCAATTTCTAATTAAAACACAGTAGTTGGTTTTTAGTCTCAACG
Source organism: Solanum etuberosum (assembly GCA_029582245.1). Classification (NCBI taxonomy): domain Eukaryota; kingdom Viridiplantae; phylum Streptophyta; class Magnoliopsida; order Solanales; family Solanaceae; genus Solanum; species Solanum etuberosum. The sequence continues at coordinate 44,795 of JAJONR010004076.1, forward strand.
ATCTCTAACTAACCATATCTATCTTTTTTCTACTTTCCATGCAAATTATTAAAAAAAAAACTCTTCTGTTCTTTTGCTTCAATTTCTACGATTTCTCCTAAAGTCAATAAATTAGTATAGTTAGTATTAGTAAAATACATTTCTTTACTCTTTTGCATATTGCATATATATATATATGTATGTGAAAAATAAATAATTAAGAGCTTAGTGAGAGACATATTAATTATAAGAGTGGTAGAGAGATGCCAGTACAGGCGAAAGATGAATTGGTGCCTCATCCAGTGAAAGATCAACTTCCCGGAGTTGATTATTGTATTAACAGCAATCCTTCTTGGGGTACATTTTCAAAACAAATTAAATTTAATTATTACTTGTGATTTTCAAGACACAAAAGTTAGTTTAGCATGTGTTCAGTGTGAAGAAAAATGTTTTTCATAGAAAATACCGTGTCTTTTTGAGAAGTGTGTGCTATTCAAGAAAATAAGATTTGTTCGATACATGAGAAAAAAATATTATCCTCCAAGAATTTATATATATATATATAGACAAATTTTAATGGGAGACAATGTGAGAGTAGTGTGGGGTGTGTTGGAGTCATCAAAGATACAATCAATGTGGAATGTCACTTGTAGAACTTGTTTACCTACGATTCTACCAGGGAAGTCAAATACCTCATTTTTATGGAGAAAACATTTTTCAAAAGTTTTGATCAGTCACTTTCTTTGTTAAATAAAATGGGAATCAAGAAGATAGACGACTTTCTCGGATAATAACTACCAATTGAGTGACCATATGAGAAATCAACTCAATTCCGAGTCTATGATTGCTAAATTTGTAATTGGCTTACTCATCACCAGAGAAATGAGAGTTTCAGTTGAGGTCTTTCTTATTCTCAATGCTACTTCATCAAGCATGTGACTTACTACTCTGTTTGATCCCAAAGTTTATATTAACAGAATGCTCTTATATGATGTACTATTGTCTGCTTGGAGGGACCTGAAACTGGGAAGATAAATTCTGATTTTCTACTTTAAATTATGCAGCTGAGGCCGTTATATTGGGTTTTCAACACTATTTAGTAATGCTTGGCACTTCTGTTATCATCCCTACCATCATTGTCCCTCAAATGGGCGGTGGAAACGTAAGTACTTCTCTATTTTTTATGAAGTACAATTCGGGGCTTTACTATACTTACAACAGTTTTTATCTTCCAGGTGGAGAAAGCACAAGTGATACAAACTTTGCTCTTTGTTGCTGGGGTGAATACTCTATTGCAATCTTGGTTTGGAACTCGGCTTCCAGTGGTGATAGGTGGATCATTCAGATTCATAATTCCAGCCGTTTTTATTGCATTATCCAATAGATACAATGCATACCTTGATCCTCGTGAGGTTGGAGTAATCGAATTTCTTGCTTCATTTTTGTGCTTTTGTACATTACTTAGCCTCCAAAAATAAAATCTTTTCTGATTATAACAGGATTAGTGATTATTTTTTTATACTTTTGATCATTTCCTTCAGAGGTTTAAGCAATCGATGAGAAGTATGCAGGGGGCTCTGATGATTGCATCAGTTATTCCAGTATTTGCTGGCTTTCTTGGAGTTTGGAGAATTGTTACAAGGTCGTGGCCCATTTTGAAGGATTATATTATTTGGAGCATTATATTAGTAGTTATTGCATTCGCGTAGAAGAGAATGTTTGATTCCAATTTTTTGACAATGTAGGTTCTTGAGTCCGCTTTCTAAGGCTCCACTGGTGTTGCTTGTTGGCATTGGGCTATATGAGCAAGGTTTTCCACTTGTAAGAAGTTTGGCTGATGCTTACTGCTTCCTTAGTTCGATGTTTCAGACGAAAAATGACACCTTTCTATACTTATAAAATTATTTATCTTTAAACTTCTCATTTTTCTCTTAGTAACATTCTCTTATAGTCAGAGAAACGTCAAGACAATTTTTAAGACCACAAGTCACAAGGGTACTTTTGATATGTGCTCAATGTTCTTTTTTCTTGCTTGATGGCAGCTGGGAGAATGTGTTGAAATTGGACTTCCGGAGTTAGTTCTACTCATATTGTTGTCACAAGTAAGCGTTATTCTTAATAGTTATCGCGTTCAGTGTTGAGATGCATGTGAATGTGATAAAGATTAAGCAGTAGAGGAATGGATATGGAGATCATTTGTGGTGATATTAGTTGTTTTTTTTTGTTTCTGGTCTTCTGATATGTGCTTAATGAATGTTTATGCAGTTCATTCCTCATATGTGGAAATTAAAGCTACCCATATTCGAGCGATTCGCTGTCCTGTTATCAGTTGGAATAGTGTGGGCATTTGCAGCCCTTCTCACAGTAGCAGGTGCATACAAGAACAGACCTCTACAGACTCAGTTCAGTTGCCGAGTTGATCGCTCTGGGCTTGTTAGTGGAGCTTCATGGTGTGTACACACTTAAATAAAGTGATAAATATCTGGAAGTTAAAAATGTGTGATTTTATAATTTTAATGTTACATAGATTCTTTTTCTTTCTGCTTCAACTCTCAAGAACTCATTTATCAAAATGCAGGATAAGATTTCCTTACCCATTGCAGTGGGGTATTCCCAATGTTGATGCTGGACAAGTCTTTATGATGATGGCTGCAGTTTTCGTTTCTCTTGTTGAGGTTTCTATCTTGTTGCCAATGTTCAATCTAATATTCTGGATTTATTCGCTGACATGATTCAAGTTCCTCTCTTGCTAGTAAAACTAATCGAAAATACATTGAGAATTTTTTAGCCTGGTGTTGATATTGTCCTTCTGAAGAACCTTTTTCCTACTCTTTTGTTAGTCTACTGGAGGATTTATTGCAGCTGCAAGATATGGAAGTGCAACATTTTGCCCAGCTGCCGTGCTGAGCCGTGGTGCTGGATGGCTGGTAAGTAAATTTACCATATCGACATCCTCTCTAACTACGTGTTCTTTCTTTGATCTATAATTCTCTGTGGAACTTGATTTTTCTTTTGTTGATGTCCAGGGATTAAGTACGTTCATCAATGGTTTATGGGGAATCCCCAGTGGATCTACTGTATCAGTGTAATATATCTATCTACCTTAGGAAATGCTTAAAGTAGGATATTTTAGTTTGTTCTATGCCTCATACAAAATTCTAGGCTAAGTTGTTGTCTCTGGATACCTCCCCGACAACCATCTTTAAAGAAAATGTATCTGCAGATACCTTCTTATTACCTGACCATGCGTTGCTAATGCTTTTCTCTTATGACTTATGAAGTGAAAATGTAGGTCTTTTAGCATTGACACGAGTCGGAAGCAGAAGAGTAATTCAAATCTCTGCAGTATTTATGCTTTTCTTTTCTGTGTTAGGTGAGACTCATAGTATTATATAGCTTATCTTGCTGATTTCTTGTGTGTTTATTTGTTTTGAAACGAATGATTCAATTTCTTCTCCCGCGTGATTGTTTATTAATGTTGGGAGTAATGGCTGCACCTCTCTTTGATCACAAACAGGAAAATTTGGAGCTATTCTTGCTTCAATACCTTTGCCGATCATTGGAGCTTTATATTGTGTCTTGTTTGCCCTCATGTGTAAGTGATGTCTCTAAACATGCAATTAATTTCTAGTTTTGAATCAGTCCATTTTCCCTATATAAAGTCTTTGATGTGTTGTGCTTATTGGATGAGGCAGCTGCTGCTGGTTTTGATTTACTACAATTCTGCAACCTGAACAGCTATAGGACTAAATTTATATTAGGCTTCTCAATCTATATGGGCCTTTCTGTGCCACAATACTTCAAAGGTTATGTTATAACCACTGGTCGCGGTCCTGTTCAATCTGGCTCAGCCACGGTTAGTATATACATCAAAGTCACAATTTACCCCCCTTTAAGTTGGCATTTACCATTTATCCTATGTGCAGTTTGATCAGATTATGCAAGTGATCTTCACGTCCCCCGCCACAGTGGCAGGAGTTATAGCTTACTTCTTAGACATCACTCTGGCGCGTAGGCATCCTTTAACCAGGAAAGACAGTGGAAGGCATTGGTGGGCTAAGTTCAAGTACTATGGGCGAGATCCTCGGAGTGAAGAGTTTTATTCTCTCCCTTATGGACTCTCCAACTACTTTCCTTCAGTATGACACATTGATGTTAATTAAGAATGAGAAATCTGTCGAAAAAAAAGAAGTAGTAATGACATTTCATTTGTATAATCCCCTAATGTTATTGAGAACTATTCTAATTATAGTTGATTAGCTTGATGTACTGGTGCAAGCAGAATACATAGTTTTCAACTCTCAGAGGTTATTTCCGATAAACGCTCGTCCAAATATAATCGTCCTCCTGAGCACTAATCTCTGCTCCTTTGTCAATAGTGAAAAATGGGCTTGGTGGACTATTTGGAGTTGGAGCTGGGCCCATCTAAACGTGGGCTTCATATCCAAGGTCCATTCTCTTTTGTCTTTTTCAATTTGTTCATAACATGATTTAACCTCCGTTTCAACAGTCTGTCCACAACAAATAAATTAAAGAATATGAGAAATAGCACGTTTATTAGATGGCTGAGTTAATTTCCAATTTATAAAACTCAAAATGATTTCCCAAATGTTAATGTTTAGGACTCAAAACATTTCTTTCTTTTCTTTGACTATAAAAAATTCAATATTTAATTAAAACTTGTAAATTATTTTTTTTATAAAAAAGTATTATTAATTTGTCAATAAAATCATAGGTAAATAAGAATTTATTAAATTTTATAGTGATTTTAATATGTTAATTGTGGATATAAGAAGACAAAAATTCAAGGCATTATAAAAGAAAAAAGAAAAAAGAATGGTGGGCTTTGAGTGATTGCAAATCAAATAAAAGCCCAGAGGTGTGTGTCCGTACGGAGTACTCCGCTAAACGACAACTTGTGGATCTTTTAAGATCACATTTGGGTATTATGTTTTTGGGTCCCATTTCCAATCCACGTGGCGGCGCCAACTAATCCTTCAATTTCTTTTCATTATTGTTAGTAAACTAGTGATACTAATATTAGTATTCGTATATATTAGAAGAAATTAATTACTAATACTCAATTATACATAATGATGATGGAATTTCTTCAATCACTATAAAATTAATTAAATGGTAATAATAAAAGATTATGAACCAATTATTGGATAGAGGATAGCCCATCTTTTTGTCAATAATTTCTATTTATTATTATCCAATATAAATTCAAGATCTTCTTCTATTATTTTATTTTATATGTGAATAAGGAAAAATTGAATTCGTCTCTTTTTTGTCAAGCATGGTGAAGTGTTTAATGGCAAAAGATCATTAATGTTTTTCAATTAGACGGTTTAAATCATTCTTTTTATTTTGATAGTGTTCAATTTTTTCCTTAAAGCAAAAGTAAATCCTTCATTAAACAATTTTTTCAAAAAATAAATATTTGTTTGAAGACAGTTTTCTTTTTTACAAAATAGTATTGTATTGTCAAATGGCATGTAGCATTTGAAAATTCAAGTATGGATTATTCATTTTATTGTTTGCGGTTAGGTTAACCAGAGGAAAAAAAATGATTGCACAACAAAATTAGCATATTGAAATTATGGATTATTCATTTTATTGTTTGCGGTTAGGTTAACCAGAGGAAAAAAAATGATTGCACAACAAAATTAGCATATTGAAATTTCTAAAGCAGGATACTTTTTTTTAATGGAAAAAGAGAAATTTTTAGTTCGGTTGAATATAAGATAACTCAACGCTTTTAAAGAGTCGTTTGTTTCAATATCAGGTTGTTCTAAAATTATAACTAGAGTTATTTATCTCATATTTTATATATAATAAATAATCTCACGATTGTACGTGGTATAAAATTTATCCAACCAAACAACCTCTAGAAGAATTTAAAAAAGGATAAAAAGTAAATACAAAACGAGAATCATTTTTTCTCTCTTTGTAATTGCTAGTAATATATATGATTGAAGACTCTAAAAATGATTAAACAAAAAAGAACTAGAATACAAAATTAGAATAAAGTATTTTTCTCTTTATATATAATTGCTAGAATGATTAAAGAGAAAGGTCAATGATTTTTTGAATTGACCTACACCCAAAACCCCACATATGAAAAGATTGATATTAGTACTATAATAAAAAGAAAATACATTTAATTAACATGGTAGATTGAGAGAAAGGGGTTAATTGAAAGAATGGAGAAAATAAATGGGACCCAAGTATAATAAAAACAAACATTTGTCAAATTATAAATAAATATTGAAGGCCCATATATGAGCTGGATTGGACACAGGGTATTGGCACCTTTCTAATGAATGCCCCTCTGCCCCCTTCACAATTATTTCATCTTCAATGTCCATTTTGCTACTTGCACCTGCTACTTCTACTACTTGTACAAATCTAACCCTAAATAGTTTAAAACTTCAAATCATATCTTAACTATTTTTTTTTTCATTTTTTTTAATTTGTATTTAAGTTATGTTCAATGCATTGTAAAAATAGAACTATCAATGTAGTTTAATATGTGGTTGCATCATCTCAATTAGGTTTTTTTTTTCCGATCGCATTAATTAAGTCTGTACGAACTTACTCATATTATCGATCTCAAGTTTAGATTAATAAAAAAAAGGATTTGTGATAGGCTGGTAGCTAGCTAATGTAAGAATAACCAATTTCATGATGCATCCTCATTGTCTGGGACGTAATTACCTAAATACTCCTAGCGTGAGATGAGTTTAAATGGAAAATCATGGCTAGTGAATTCATAAGCTTATATGAGACTGAGGGCGTGACAATTGTCATACCATGTTACCATCATATAATGGTAAAAAAATTATGGTGCATAAAATTTGAATTAGTGTGTTGAAAGGTTGAGTGTCAATATATGTTGACGAGTGATCCAATGAGGAAGAGCACATGATTTTGGGGCAGTGAGAGTTTAATCAATCTTTGACTAAATCCACAACCTAATAAGCAGAGGCCACCACATAAGCATTTGGCTAAGTACACTGCTACCTTGCTGCACATAAATATCAGTATTTCATGTGCGCATTCTTATTGTTCTGCTCATGTGCCTCATACTTTGCATCATTCCCTATAACTTCTTTTCATCTCTCTTCTATCTTGATTCTTTTTTATAACGATAATGTTCAGACCAATTTATATACACTTAGATAATTATATTTAATTGAATATTTACTACTTTTCGCTTCTTTTTTATAACGATAATGTTCAGACCAATTTATATACACTTAGATAATTATATTTTATTGAATATTTACTACTTTTCGCTTGCACTAGGTAACACTAATGTATCCTACTTTTGTTAAGATTAAGGTAAAACTCACCTTACTCATTTGAGTTTTAGTAAACATATAAGGATCTTAAGCCTTTTTTATTATCAAAAGAGCTGAAAGTCTGAGTAGATAAATTTAATTTAATTTAATTTTAAAAAAAGGTTGGTAGAGAAACTAAATTGAACAAGTGAACATTGGAATGAGTAAGATATAGAGCACACTCAACTAATTAATTAACATGATACTATACTCCAATATGAGTATTTAAACAAGGCAAGATTAAAGATTGAAGTGTGTGCGCACGTGCATACATGTGTGTATATCTGTTGGAAGCTCCCAAATAGGTCATATGCACACGTGCATACATGTGTGTGTGAGTCCGTGTTAAAATAAAAATGAGCTCATGTGACTTCCCTTTCGTAATAAATGTCTAAATGATCCTTATCAAAAATTTACTTACATTCGATATTTATACAATACAAATTTATAATAATTAATACACATTTCTATCTCAATATATTAATACATCTTGGTATAAATAGTGAATATGTATAAATTTTTATTGATGACTAAGTCATTCTCAATGAATCTTCGTCTAGTCTTGGGCGTAAGAGTTTAGATTAAATTAGTTCAATATATTACTATATTATATAGTACTAAAGTGCAAACATAGAGTTTTCTTGGAGATAAAACCAAGTTAACAGACATAATCTGATGTCTCAAGCATTCCACGTCAGATTCTTGTCTGAGCATATGGCCATTTGAGCTTTTTAACATAATATTATTTTAATACTAAATATATACACACTTGATTCAATTCCCACTTGCTTTTTAAAACTTAAGTACTACTACTTTACAAATTTTATTACTTTTTCTGGCAAGAAGAGTTAGAGCACGATACATTTTTAGAAAAAACTAGTCAAATGTTGTACCTTAATTTTGACTCGATTCGCTGACTAAACTGACTGCTAATTAATTATGTAGTATTTTTTTCCCTCTCTAATCTAACACTAGTTAATCAAAACCCCACAGTTCTCCATTGGATCCAAATTCCTGCATATATATCTGACCTAATATGGCCTAATGCCTCAAAAAATATCTCTAGTTATTATAACAATTGACATTTCTATTTAACAAAACAAGGTATGCATCTTCATATTGAATCTTCGCTTTATGTGAGTGTGTATTAGGAATTTTAAGTCAATAGATATATATTCATATATAAAAAATCTTTATCGTAAATCTAAAATATTTAATACACTCATATCCGCTGCTTTAGGTGTAATACTCACAAGATCAATGGAGAAGCCACATGCAACCAATGAAGAGGGTACAATTAAATTCCTTTCCTTTTAAGAGATTACACGACACTTGTAAATTTGAAATTTTTGAACCACCTTAATAAAAATTATTGATTCCGTCACGACCTATAATGACCCCGTAATTGTACAAATTTACTAGAATAAATGTTTCAAGAATAACAATATATATATCTCTACCCAATTATTAGTTTCCAATAATAGCAGCCAAAATTAAAATTAAATTGGTAGTGGGAAGAAGAAATTAATAAAAGGATAGAGGCTAGAGTTGTCCAAATACTGAGGAAGATTGAAAAGTGTACCTTCTCTTCTGTTTTAAAACGTACTCAGTGCCTCGCTGTCCACCATGTGATAACGTTGTGGCTCCGTTCCCATCCATTCCATCAATTTCTTCTCTTACAAATACACCCATATTACTTAACCCCCCCCCCCTCCCCAGGCCAATTAAAACGGGTGGATAAGTTGAACCCATCATTTTTGACACGGAATATAATATCATTTACGATGACTTAAAACGGGATGATACAAACGAGTCGAAGCAAGACCGACAGACTTTTAGGTTAACACGCCTGCACACGTCCAAAATTGATATACATGTCATGAGCTTAAGTAGTGATACAAAACAAATATATATATATGTGAAAATCACTAATTTAAAAAATGCATCGTAAGAATTTAAAAGTTTGAATTCTGAATCAGCGTGGTGGTAGTGTTAGTGTACACCTCTTTGTCAATGCCTAACTGTCATTTTGTGATTGATTCATATATATGGGAGAATAGAGTGCTTGAGTACAAAACAGGTCTAGGATTTCAGCCTTGATTTTCTTTTGGTCTTTTCCAATCTCCACTCTCATTTTTGGCCTTTTCCTCTTAAAAACCCCACACTTTTGTAAAATGGGACTAAATAGATAGAGTTAAGAAGGATGTGTCACATATTTCTTGGACTATTTAGCAACAACAAAGGGTGTCACTACTCACAACTAACAATACTTGTCTAGTGCTTTTGCTCATCATTCCCAAACACACAAAAAAAAAAAAAAAAAACACTTCCCATTTGGTTTTCTTGAAAAAAAAATTGTAGACATACAAAAAAATCAAATGGATTATGGTATGATGGCAGGTGATTCAGAATGTAGTAGTGGTTGTGAGTCTGGTTGGACTTTATACTTAGAAAATTCTTATTTAACTCCTTGTAAAGGTGAAACGAGTTTAAAGCAAAAACAAGAAGAAACAGAAGAAGAAGAAGAAGATTTGTCAATGGTATCCGATGCATCTTCAGGACCTCCAAATTTTCATCAAGAAGAAGAATATGGACATAATATTATTAATGGTGGCCATTATTATGCACCAATTAGTAATCCAAAAAGCAATTCAAAGAGGCAGAAAGCTAAGGATAAAAAACAAAAACAACTTTCTGTACTGGATGATACAGCTAGCTCACCTATCTTTGATTTCTCCAATGTAAGTTTTTTTTGCTAAAAATACATTTATGTCTTACATTAATTAAAGAATGTGACATTTTTTACCTATTGTTTGTTACAGAACAATTTCAGTAATATCAACAACAACACAAAGTCAGTGGAAAATAATGTATTGGATTTTTCACAAGGTTATTCTGCAACACACTTTCAGGTACTTAAAACAATTTGTGCATGTATTAACATTTATTTTTTGAAAAAAATAAAAATAGTAATAATTATTTTAATGCAGGGGAGATCTACATACCAAGAACACTATGGTTATTTCCAGTCATCTTTACTACCTGGAAACAAATTGCAAGAAAATCAGTAAGTTCTGTTTTCCCTTTTTTTTAGCTCTTATTTTTCGAATAAAGGGTAGCTTTGGAGCAATAGTAAAGTCATCACAGTCCTGCTAAAATAGGATGTTTTGTGCACTGAGTTGCTCTTTTATTTTACGATGAATAAATTATTTTGATGATTTAACTAATATTTTTTTCTTTTTTTCTTGAATAGATGGTTTGAAGAGAAGAGGTGGGGATAATTGCTATCAGTTTGTATTTTTTTTAAAAACTGCTGATGTTAAATTGCTGCCAAGTGAATGTTTAGAAAATGGGAAGGAGTTAAATTTGTCAAAGCAAAAGGAATTGAATCTCTAAAGGGATTCTTGTTCCTTTTCTCTTTCTGTTTTTTTTTTTTTTTGTTTTCTTTTAGCTGTCAATGCATTGGGAAACAGCTTTAAGAGAAAAAAATGGGAATTAATTTCCTCTCTAATTATCTTGTTGTCAATGAATAGTAGCTACAGTAGCTTTTCTTAAGATCTTGTTGAACTGCTTCTTTTTTATTTACTTTTCAGTATACGAAAATCACTAACATAATTAATCCAAATTCGAAATGAATGAATCGTTTAGAGAGTAAAGAACTTCCTACCGAAAAAATATTCATTGTGAAATCTCATTGCTCTATTGACCGGTCATTTATGATGCATTATTAATTAAACATATCATCAGTTCTCAATTAAATCAAGATTTATAGAGAGGAAATAAGAAATTTGGTCATCTTCCTCTTAGGTCAACAGTCTTCTACTTCTAGTTGAAGAAACAAATAATCATAGTCAATCAAGCCAAAAAAATATTATTCTAACAATATCCTCAATTTAGTTTTCTATTGATTTACTAGACTTACAATGGAATAAAACAGGACTATTAAGTAGCTAGAAGGTATAACCATAATAACTTTGTTTTTATTAAATATAATAATATGTGATTAGGTAAGATTTGTTGAAATTCATATTGAAAAGCTTTGTGTCCAGTAGAAGCTGACCAAATCTTGGAAAATGCTTGGCTATATAATGTAGACAAGACCTTATTTGTCTCTTGGTGTCCAGACAAGAGTACAGTCTGATCATAGTCAATCAAAGATTTATTATGTCAACATTAGGAACAGATGAATAAAAAGTTAGCATAAAATCACCGATCGTCGAAAAAAAAAAACCTTATAAAGATCTCCTATACTTTATATTATCGATCTCTTATGTCTTAACGTAAAGAATGAGTTTTGTAATACGCGAGGTAACAATTGAACATAGGGTGATGGGTAGTAAGAGAAAAATGTATAGAGAGAAGCCAAAATTAATATTTGGAATATTTCTTATATGCAAGTTCATGATCCTTTTTACAAGTGCAGAGATCCTGCCTGAGATTTGCCTGACCCAGTGCTACATGCCATGTTTAATTTTTTTAATATATGGTGTACTCTTTTATCTAATTTGGAAGCATCTTCAATATTCAAATAATTTATATAAAAATTATTTATGGACTTATAGTATGTTTACTCCCTGAATTTTGTCTGCTTGGAAGTTGTTGTTGGACTTGATGTCATGCACAATTATATGCCTTTTCTTTCATTTCTTTATTTTTTGGACTTTTCCCACTTAAATTCTATTTCTCAAACTAAAGTCATCTTTCAAGTACAAGAAATTAAAAAAGGTGATAACTTCATAATATCCAATCAATGGAACATTGAATAAAATATAATCGAGATCCCAAAATAAACAACACTAAGTAATCGATTAAACACTAATTGAAACGTAGGGCTCACCGCTATCACTATCGCCATTGCCTATTAATCGATCATCATCCTTAGTCATGATCACCACTATTGTCAGTCGTCGTCATCACTAGTTAGCATTTATAATCATTATCACCAACCTCTATTACTACAATAACCACTAATTACTACATACAATCTATCACTACCAGCCACCATTATATATCATCAATCACCATAACTATCAATCGCCACCACCAACTAATGTCATCTACCATAACCACTAGTTACTTATACAGTAGATAAGCCTTCACCACTTCAAATGAGCGCACGAATCCGAGCCACCCTTAGAGGTGTGACTCTTCCTTGACTTCATACATCGAGCTGCCTTGTATTAAGAACCCGAATTCGTAGTTCCCTCGACTCAAGAAATCAAAATAAGAGTTATGAACCATTTGTTCTAATATTCAAGTTCATAAATAATTATGTGATACGGAGTATCTTATCCTCTTTTAAGAAGTTGGGACATAAGAATATTCTTAGTCCAACAGCTGTTTTTTCGTATTCCTATTATCAACAAATAATAGATTTAAATAGTTAGAAAATTATGAACTCACTATTATAGACAAGATCAATGTTCTATTTCACCAATTGTTTACTAAATGATCATTACAACTCTCCTCAAAGGAAACAAGGGAAGAAAGATAATGAATAATGAGTTAAAAAGACAAAACAAACATGGATACAAAAGGAAGATAATTAGTTTTTTTTTTTGGTTCATTAAGATGATTTGTGGTAGATAGGAATCAAGAAAGTATGGGGCAAAACATTGTTGTCCTACCAACTACCATCAAAATAAAGCCTTAGAATTCAATTCCTCTAAAAAGGCACACACAAGTTCCTAACATTTAACTTTGATATATGGTCCTGAATTTAATTTTTCACCTTGTACTGTTCCCAATTCTCATGACAACACAATACTCTTCAGTCTTCACTTCCCATGTAAAATTGGAAATTTAGGTCCCATTATTTTTCTGCCATTTTTCACTTCACTTTTAGTTAAAGGCCCACAGGCATGTATGTGGTTATTATATATCAGTGAGAATGAACATGCACAAAACTGTACTTACATCACAACCCGTACCACAAAAATACAAAAACTGGTAACTTAACTTGGATGTAACAGGGCATGGATCTATCTCTCTGCAAAAACTTTACTGTTTTTTCTCAAGTTGCCCATACAGTTTCATCCAAAATGAAACTTTCATTTCCTTTTTTCTTTCTGTAAATTCACAAATATTTCACTATACGTTGACATGCCCACCACCGTCCTCTCCTTTATTCAGATTTGGGACCAGCAATCCGTGGAGAAAGTAAGATCTTCACCGAAAAAGTAAAGATACGAAAAAGTCTAGAGGATTCAACACCAAAAATATACACATTAAAAACTTTTAAAAAGGCAAAACCACCCTCTAGCTGAAATCTATGGGCAAGCAAAACAACAAGTTGTTGGTCAGACAGGAGCAATGAGCTCACGCTCGAAAAATTAGTGGGCATCATAACATATCTTGTGAATGTCTACAAGCTCATGCAACAACAACAACAACAACATATCCAATGAAATCCCACAAGTGATGTTTACAGAGAAGAAAATAAATGGTTCAGGATACTTTTTCTCTGTCATTTTGCATGTTCAAGAAATATGTTGATGTATAATATATTTGATTTTCTTAGAAACAGCTGGCATAAGGATCATAATTGGAAGGCAATTACGAGGTCATGACATAAGTTAAAAGAGGACCACCAGAAAAGAAAGATCAGATCTGAATATTACTATCAGTTCGTTTCAGGTTTCTAAACTATAGTGGACTTGGCCTTTAAACTCTCACTGCCAACACTGCAACCTTTCATGTAAACATGCAGCATTGGGTTCACCACACAATGTATCTACAACTTCTTACCAGTTTTTCATCACCATTCAATATGATGATGATCATTGTGAACTTTATCAACTCAAGTTTCAGTTGCCTTGTGAAAAGAAAAGGTGACCACCATTCAAAAGAAAGGGGCTCGGCCTCAGATATGGTGCTCATCTTTTTACCTTTTCAGGCTGTCACAAACTTACAAAATGTTGAATCTTGTCAAATTGTATCAGTAATTCAGTATAACAGCTAAAGTAAATTTCAACACTTGAAACCATTCATCAAACATGGTTGAGCTAAAATATACATTTTCAAGTTTAATAATTATTTGGGAGAATCAGATATACTTGTTATATAGCACACTATAGGGTATGGTAAAATTCACTTTATCTTGTTTTTTCATCTGTCAAATTGAATTACATGTCAATATGTTAACAATTCTCTCTGTTCACTCGAGTAATTGTTTGTGCTTACCCCAGGCAATTGCAACTACATATAAGAAGAGACTGCCAGTGGCACCACCACCGATTGTCCATAGGAATTCCGGCATCCCAGATTTTGTTTCGTCGAACAGGTCAATGTCAATGTTCATACCGAAAATTCCAGCCACAACAACAAAGGCGCTAACCACAAGAGTTGCCGTTGTTAACATGACTCCCATTTGCAACAGATGGTTTTGCTTGTCATCCAGCATGATGTTGATGTAGTCTTCTGTGTCATCCACATACTCACGTAGCTGAAGAAAATTAAAACAGATTCAAAAGAGAGAGATCACAACAGTGGAACAAACTAAAGTCCAGCATCCATGTATACAAAGTAGTTAACATTGAATCTGGTTAAGGTGAAAACAAAGACATTTATATAGTTAGTAGGTAATAGAACAACAGTACATTTCCAATTTTGACTTGTGTAATCGAACTTCATCTCTGATAATGCTATTCCAAAATCAATGTCATTATTTGCAATTACAACCCACATGCAGTGTTTTTATCCAATGGTAGTTTTCATCTAGAATCCGAGCTTTAAAAAGTCAGATAAAATTAACTGAGAAAGGGATTAGCTAGACTGCTAGAGAAAGTCAAACTAGGATACGAAAGAGAGATGACAAATAGAAGAATGCAGTGCATCGCCTAGGTTGTATCATTAATAATGCACATGTGAAATGGTGATGCAAAATTATTCTGAAATGGTGTACTGGATGCTACAGTCATAAACCTAAATCTCTAAGGATCAGCATATCCGAGGTCTTCTTCTTCCTCTAAATACAACAAAGTTCTTTCTTGATAAACTTAATTATAACTAGGCCATGATGCAGCTTTTAGTTTATAGTCTTGTTAAATATTAATTGATGGAGATTCACCTTTTACTTTGTGTTCCATGTGAAAACTTAGCATTGTTGCTCACACAGAGAAATTAGAATGCATAATCTTACTGATGTGATTTCTTCTTCTGGTAAATGTATCAGAATCAAATGCCATTTGAATGCTAAGGTAATTGTCTAAATTCTGAAGCTTGGTTGGTTGTCAGGTTCTAGTTTCTCTGCAAGCTACTCTTCATTAAAGATTCCATTCAAGAACATACTTCTGGCTCTATATTTAACCATTATATACTCTGTTGCAATAAGAGAGTTAGCCATACAACTGATACACATATTTTAATGTACCAACAAAAAATGATGCACATACTGTCCAAATCCTTCCAGAAGCAAATTTCAAGAGGTGCACGTGCAACTATGGGGACATAATTTCAAAATTAACTGTTGGTCAGCGGAGGACAAAAATATTTTTAAGAACAGAACTTCATTTAATCAAAAAGTTGGATTGGACAGACTTCAAAAATTCAATCTATCTAAAGATCTGTTCCCTGTTTTTATCAGGGCTTCACAATCACTGCCTGTATCTGTTCCTTTTTCTTTAATCCTCTTTGAAGAATTATAGCACATCTCCTTGAGCATCCTTCTCTATAAATGAATAGTAGATTTGCAGTAGAGTCTCATCCTTCTAAAGCTAGGGTGACCCCATTGTTCTGTTTCTATTATCCTTCCCTCTCCATTCCTCACTACACCATTGAGTTTGCGAACCACTACCTTCATTTGCTCTAATACCATACCCTCAACTACTTAATTTTGGAGCTAATTACAAATAACCCAAGTTGAATATGAGATGGCTGGTGGACATCATTAATTTATTTATATGATCAGAAAATTATTTTTGGATAATGCAGATAAACTTTGTATCTATACATTTGCATAGATGTCTAGATGGTTTGTAGGAGATTTCTTCAACTTCAAAGCTTTCGTTTTTCTCCTCTCATTCTATCCTCCAACCTCTTTCACTTTTTCTCTCTCTGGAAAATGGCCACTCTGGTGGCATGCAAATCAACTATTGCCATGAGCATCCTAGTTTGACATGAAGCTCCCTCTAATTACAAATGCCCCTCATTGGACAGGACCCAAAATTACATTAACCTCCCTACTCCTAAGTTGTGTGTGATAAAGCTAGTCTTTTAAGATGATCGGGCCTATAAAGTGGGTGGAAAACAGAGACAAAAAGGACCTTGGAATTGTACAAATTTCTACTCCACCACTACCTAACACTATGGAAAATGTGGTATGCTTCATACACCGGGCTGCCTTGTATCTGAACCCAATTCATAGTTCTCCCAGCTCAAGAAATCAAAATAAGAGTCTCGAACCATTTGTTTTAGAACTCAAGTTCATAAATAACTCTGTGATAACAGAGTATCTTATCCTCTTTAAAGAAGTTGGGAAATAAGAATATTCTCAGTCTAACAACTGTTTTTCAGTTTCTTTTCCAACTTTTCGTACTCCGATTATCAGGTAATAGTGGATATAAAAAGTAAGAAAATAGTGAATCCACATTCTGCTCCATGGATGAAATCACTATTATTTGGTATAAATAAGATTAATGTTCGATTTCACCAATTGTACACTAAATGGCCATTACAATTACACAAATAAAAGAAGGGAAGGAAAATAAAACAGCAAAAGATTATGAATAGGTAAAGACAACAAACATGGATACAAAAAGGAGAAGAGGAAGGTATCCCACGGAATTAGTCGAGGTGCGCGCAAGCTGGCACAGTTATTAAAATAAAAAGAAAAGGAGATTATTAGGTTTTTCGGTTCTTTAAGTCAATTTATGGTTAGATAGGAATCAAGAAAGTATGGGGCAAATCATTGTTGTCCTACCAACTACCATCAATATAAAGCCTTAAGATTCAATTCCTCTAAAAGGCACACCACACGTACAACAAAACACTCCTCACCTCCCAAGAGAAACAATAATGGCATTTTAGGCGCCTTATCTTTCTGCCATTTTCCACTTTTGGTTAAGGCCCACAGGCATGTGGTTATATATCAGTGAGAGTGAAAATGCACAAAAGTGTACTTAGATCACAACCCTTACCAATACTACACACAAAAATACAAAAGCTGGTAACTTAAGTTGGATGTAACAGGGCATGGATCTATCTCTCTGCAAAACATTACCGTATTCTCAAATTGCCCATCAAATTTCCACAGTTGATCCAAAATTACGTTAGCCGCCCTACTCCTAAGTTTTGTGTGACAAAGCTAGTCGTTTTAGATGATCAGACCTATTTTCTGTTAAGCAATCGTAAGTTACGCAAATAAAATTGGAACAACAATTGTACCTTCAAATTCTCTCTACATCCATTAGTCCTAATCATTAAGCAAAATAGAAACGGGGCTTGGGGAGTAGTCCCTTCAACACTCATTTAGAAAATTTGAAGGGAAATGTAACCCGAGAGTCTCCGAATGGAAGGAGAACTCTTTTGTACAAATTTTGGAAGATTCTTGCTTGATTTTTGTTTTTTTATTTTGCGAACTTTCAGTCCAACCATGAGATTCCGATTGGCATAGGTGATTGCTGAGATTGGTAGAGAGTCATATTTATCAAAATTCTCTACTTTTTGATAGACAGGGATTTTCCCTAGTGTGGTTATAGATTAAATGGAATATTAATAAGTGGAAACTCAACTAAATAAAATTTCTATAAAATCAACAGTTCAAATAAAACTTGTAGGCTTTTGATGGAAGTAGTCGAATTTTATCCTATATCCTTTCAATCTCAAAAAATGAAAGTAGTCGCATTTACATATATGCACATAATAGTACAAATACACGTCCAATAACATGATAGTTGAAGTTTTACAAACTCTTAGTGTGATAAATTAAATAGTCTACGGGAGTTTTACCTTAGTAAAGGCAATTCATGCAACTTTTTAAAATGGGTCAAGCATCCAGATGAATATTTAATGCATCAATTGTGCACCCATTAATCATTGTTAGCTAGAAACAGCAAGGTACCCATCCCAAAATATGAAATAGTATTAGATAACTTTTACAAGTCCAGGCCAAATTATTTTGTGTAAAGCATTCTTTTCATAGAATGCACAAATGAGTCGTATAAATGTCTTGAAGCTAAACTAACAATCTATATACTTGTGAGAGTAATTCAAGTATCTAGAAAGATCACTCACAGTGTTCAGTTTATTCAATGTACCGTCAATTTGAACAAAGTATGCTTCTAGGAGCATTTCAAGCTCCTCTACGTCAAGATGCTTGCTTATGGCACTCCGAGTCGTGCTAGTATGTGTCCCACGACTACCTCGGCTAAGAGCATTAGGGCCACCATACAAACGTTCCTGGTGGTGGTCAATATGTGGAGTGTCTGCATCGTAACTGGTGGAACCTGCATTTGCGTCCATTGAGATTTCCACAGGAACCCTGACATATCAAATAGCTTGAAGTTTAGGAATAACATAGAAACACTGATCGACATCACCGACACCTCTCAGGATCGCACAAAAGCATTTTTAAATATTTTTAAATAGCATTGATCAGTAGTTGTCTCAGTATCCAAGACCATATTTGAAGAAAAGTTCATCATAATAGCATTGTTTTGACAGTCAAGAAAATCCTCCACATAAGTCCCATTTTCCCAGACTCTGGGATCCATTCGGCTTGATAGAAGTCCATAGAAGAGTTACAAGGCAGTAATATCTGCAGGGACACTCATTCAGGGCGAGGCATGACACATTGCTTCACAAGCTCAAGGTGGTCAAATGTAGATGATGAAACAACATAACAAAGAGAAAGACAAACACAGTATAGAACCGATAGTATCTCTTTTTATTTTATTCTTTAGAAAATAAAGGACCAATAGTATCTCTTTTTATTTTATTCTTTAGAAAATAAAGGACCAATAGCATCTCAGCAGATGGAAGTAGCATTAACAAATGTGTGCATACTATACTCTGATGGCACATCAGATCAACTATAAATAGTAATGAGAATCAAGGTATTGACTCTATTGGAGCTCAAAAGATTTTCTTGTTTAGTTATTCATACAATTGCGCAAAAAATCTAGAAGTAAAATGAAGCAGGGAAAAAGACTGCAGACTGGAGATCCAGATAGTGGTGAATATTTGAGATTCAGCTGCTCCAAAGATTTTTTATCATCTGTCAAGGTTATTTAAACTTGTTTACTTTTTGAAGGGCAGAGAAGATGTGGATAAAGTAGCACTCTATAAATAATATATTGTCATGACTGGCCATCCTGGCCTCTCCCAAATGCATTAAGGTATCTACAAATGCAACCATTTTCCAAGAAAAGTTTTGAAATTAAACTGCTTAGGCTCGACATGTTGATGACAGACTAAGGGAGATCCTTCTAGTTTACAAATATAGAGGTACTGAAACACAAAGGAAAGGATAAGACATCAGAGTATCAGAAATATATGACATACCTATCATCCATGTTCGACTGAATAACTTCCTCATTGATGCCATCTTGCCCGCTTATAGAGGAAACAGAAGAATTTTCAAGTTGTTCCATCAGCTTGTCAGTCAAATACATCTCCGCCATATCTTCATCATCATCGAGTAGATGCTCCAGTTCATCTCTGACCTAACAATGAAGAAATGCCGATTTGAGTACCAAAAAATTTGTAGACAGCACATTTCAGAGCAATCACTCAAAAAGAAAAGGAATACAGTAGTTCATTTTGTAACCCTTTGTCTATCAAAGTATTCTCTTAAGAGTAATGCTAGAGATCAATTTTGAGGCTTAGATCTACAAGCAATTTGCAGACTATAACAGCAGTGCCTCAAAACTAAACCATTCTAACAGATGGTAAGTGTGAAACACTTGCTAGAAAACTATATTAGTACATGTTGACCTTCTAACAGGGAAAAGTTATTTTTCTGAGTATCAGCCTTTCTAAAGATATATACACATAGATAAACTTCAATTGAATCGCATTCCATAAATGAATGTCATCAAATTTTCATGCCTCGAGATTCGTGTGGAATTGTAGAAGAAGAATTAAGACTGGATAGACCGTTTCAGTGTCAAAAGCATAAAATATACCGACAAAGTTAGCATCTCAAGTATTTGATCCGCTGCTAGGTTTCTCGTGAATTATTCAGTAACAGTTAACCAAGACCGCTAGTGTACTGAGAAATACAGAAACTTTATCTAATGTATACCTTCTGAACACGTCCTGTAATAGCAACCAAGCGACTTTTGATTTGACGAACACGTTCCAAGTTGAGAGTACTAATCTTTGATGTCAGCTTATCTAAAGCAGGATGAGCTTCTTGCTCCAGTGTCCTTGCCTGCTTGAAAAAGAACCACAAAAACAAAGACCAGAAAGAGAGCAAAAATGAGCAACAATGACAGTGAAAAGTAACCAACTCAAACAGCGCAATTAAGCCCTGTAACAGTGTTTGGCACATTTGAGTAAAGCAATAGAATTATGCTTCACCTCATTATCCAAGCAACTGCAAGCAGCCTCCAGACATGCCTCCAAAGCAACAAACTCAAAAGGGAGAAGCTTCGGCCCATCTCGATTCTCACCCGCTAGCTGCTTCCCATCAGCCTTGTTCTCATCCATTGATCGGAAGCTTGCAGAGAGGTTTGGAGGTGAAACTTCTTCAGACTGAGGCTCTTCCAGATCATACAGATTTGTCCAGTCTGCATTATTGCCACCCCCTCCAGCTTCCTTATTCACAATTACAACATTTTTATCAGATCAATTATCACAACCCCTAGTCCTCCCCCCTCCCCACATATTAAAGCAGATATAAGTACAAAGTTAAGTTTGAGCACAACAAGTTATCCAAATTGAGATAGGTCATACAACAATAACATACCCAGTATAGTCCCACAACTCACAAGTGACTATAAATTGAGATAAAAATCTTAAATTTTAGGCATTAAACCTGAAGATGCAAAAAAGAAGTCTATAATAAGCCAAAATGAGAAGGCAAAAAGGGTTAAACTTGAAGCTTCCACTAGATGGTCTAAATACAAATTTCTTATTTATTTATTTTCATAAATCTAAAATAAAACAAAAAAGGGATTTTGACGCTTGGCCTGTATTAGGTATCTGGTTTACCACTTTAGGTATCAGCACTATGGCTTTCAACATGGATCCCCAGGGATGATAGAGCAGTTGCAGCATAGGTGTAACAACCTAGAGATCCCAAGAATTCCACACAGGTCTAACCCGGCACATATGTTTGTAAGCAGTAGCAGACTCCAGTGGATTAGATAAAGTGCGTTTAAGTGGGCCCAAACACCACCATCATTAAGAAAAAGGTATACATACATACATCCCATAGAGTGGAGTATAATGCAACTTTTTAACAGCACTAGCAATAATCATGAAAATAAAAAACCAGTAATTCTGAATAGAGAATTTCAAACATGTTAATATCCAAGAACCTACAGAAGTAACACCTACCTAGCAATGTACAAACTACTAGTATAAAAGGTAAGATTGGACATTTTACAATATCATCAACTAAATACTAAGAAGAGTAACACATATTATGGATTAAACACCCCAAAGCATCAAAATGAGAAAAGAAGTCATTCTAAGTTTGATTGGTTATATGAATCTTCTATACCCACTCCCTCTGTTGGGTACTAAATCATTAGGATAAAATTCAGATAACTATTATCCATACATTTTATTGGGGTTGGTTATATGATTCTATTCCTCTTTACTCGGGCACTAAAGCATCAGAAATTGATCATTTCTCAGAATATAAAGTCAAGAAAATAACCTGGGACTTGGTAGCTTGGTGATGACGCAAAATTCTCCGTTGAACCTCTTCAACAAAAGGAGCAACAGAGGGATCCCTAGCGTTGAGCAAGAGGACTTCCTGGGCGGTAATAATAGCCTTGATATGCTCCAAATTGATAACGATAGCCCGTTCACGACCCAATACAGTAGATGGATACGAGAGAAGTGGGTCCAATATGCGAAGATCACGGGCCGGAAGTCCAGTTCGCCGCATAATTGCATGTTTTCCGGCTTCCACAACTTGGGTCTGTCCAGTTGAATCCAACAGAAGCCATGAACGTACCCCAGTGGCCTTCTTTCGCAAAGCAGCCCCCACGGTTACGCCGCCAGGGATGGCGGTGTTGGGTCGGAGTGTATCGGCGTCATCGTCCGGCGACGGAACGGAAAACTTCTGCGGCGGGGTAACGCCCCTCATAATTTTCTTGAATTTCCGGGATAAGCTAAATCGGTGAACAAATGGCTCAGAGAGTGTCTAATTATGCTCCAAACCCGCCCAAATTTTTATGGGTTGGGCACATTTTTAGTTTGATATTAATTTTAATTAAATACTTGGGGAAAAAAATTATGCATTCATTTTTTTAATTATTATTATTTATCTTATAAATTTAATATTAGGTAATTCTCATTCCATTAAATAAATTAACATATTTGTCAAATAATATAAACAATAATCATAATTTAATTATATAATACGTATTTTTTTAATTCTTTTTAAATACTTTAAAAATAAAATAGATACTTATTGAACAAAATATAAAGAAAAATATTCTAAATAAAATAAAAGTATATAAGTAAATCCACATCTCTTTCTAAAATATTATGATTTATAAAATTTATTATGTTAATATTTTGACTGAGTTGATAGCTACTTACTAATTTCATGAAGGACTTATATTTAGTTGTCTTAAAAATTATTTAAAGTAATGTGAAATATTTTCTTCAAAAAAATTGAAACAAACCTACCTCCACTAGAGAGAATGCAGAAGCAACAAAATTTCAATAACAAGACCAACAAATTCTAAAAGAGGACTGGTAGACTTATGGTTGGGATTAACTCCTTTTAATTTATAATTAAATAATATAGATTAAAATAAAGTATTTTGAAGAAGTATTGTGAATGAATCTACGATATGTGTTTCAGGTTGCTAGTCAATATCATAGAAATATTTTTTGTCAATTGTCATACATATACTTTGCAAATCATCATGTTGGTCATAACCAAAAATGAACATGAAGTCTTGAATAAAATTCTAAATCTTGGACAGACAATTGAAATCACAAGGGTTAAATGAAATTAATTGGTCGAATGCGACGCTTCGAATAATCTTCATCACTCCTGCTGCTGCTGTTGAATTTGCTGGGGAAGTGAGGGATTTGAAGAGGAATTGTCATAGTGCTTTGAACAGCACTATTAATCATGTTGTTCGTATAGAATTCTCTCACAGCTTTGCCCACAAACCTAAAGGGTGCAACAACAAATACGACCAATTTGTTCTTCGATTTGCTTTTCATTTTTTTAGGCTGAGGAGTTAATATATTGAAATGATTAGAAGCTTTGTGTGTTGGTAGAGTTGAAGATGGATGTATTTATAAGTGTGTGAGGATCGGTGAGTTTAATGTTAGTAGTTAGTCAATGTAATTAATTACTCTTTTCCGTTCTTTTTATTTATCATAGTTTCTTTTTTTATAGTCAAACTATAAGAACTTTGACTTATTTTATAATATATATTTTCATGTAAAATATTGCAATTTATGGTTTTTTTCGTATAATATTTTAATATCTAAATTTTTAGTTCAAAATATCAAATTAATATAATCTAATTTAACTTTGAAAATTAGTCAAATCGACTTTGAAAAGCGCAACATGACAACTAAAAAAGAATGGAAGGAATAATTAATTACATTGACTCCATAAAAATTCATTATATGTACCACTGTATGTATAAATAAAATAGCTTTTACACTACTAGCATAATTTGATTAGCTATGACAAATTACGTACGTACTTATTATAAAGAGCTATGGATCTACAACTTTTAAAGTGAGTGGATTGGTAAATATTTTTTTATAATGTCTATCAATAAAGCTTTTTTATTATATATATATATATACACACTAGTAAAGTAATGCAATAAATATATAGTTGATCAATTATAGCTAGTAGGTTTAGTTATATCTTTTCTAATCGCCAACAAAAGACTTTCTACCATAATTGTTTTATAGTAATATAACTTAATTCTCAAAAGTGTAGTTGTTGTAAGCATAATGATAATTGTACTGTATCAAACAGTTTGGAGACGAGTTGACATGAATATACTTAACTATGGTTAAGTGATACACTATTTTTTTATGTTAATTTTGTTGATTCTTATGATGAATCATTTACCAAGAGAATATAGCCTCCCCATGTTTCTTTTCTGTTTTCATTATTCTTCTTAATTTATCGAACTGTTCTGAAAAAACAAAGTATTTTTCTTTTTTTTTTTTTTAATAATCTATCAAGGATGTAGTTTACTATATCCAGCTTGTGATACGAAGACATAGCCGGACAAAATATTCTATTTTTGTACTAGTTGAAGTCCTAGGAATACACCAAAAATTACTTGTATGTCATTGTATTTTATGAGATATTTGTATATTTCAGGTTTGAAATAAGTAGAAACGCATATTTGACGTATTTGCTATTAAATCGAAACTCTTGTTATATATCATAATTTTAAAAAAAATATTCCTATTTCGGATAAATATGTTGCGTTCCCTTTCATAGCATATGACTTAGCTAAGCCCATTACACATTATCACCCATTGGGCTCAGAACGGGCCCATTACAATTACACAAGGCCCGTAAAAATAGTTCCCGTTGACAGCTTTTTAATCCTTCCTCTGAGAAATACTAGAAATTAGAGCAACTTACAAAAATGACTATATTTATAGGGTTATTAAAGTTCAATAGCTATAAATATGGTATTTATAAAAAATGACTACAATTTATGTCTTTTTCTAGCTGTATTATTGTATATGTTTTTTATTTTTCTATTTATACACTAATACAGTTTTAATTACAATGAACTAAATAAGGAAAATGTATTAATTGTACAAATACAAATTGATATCTTTATTTATAAAATTTAAAGTATTAATATATCAAGGATACAAGTATTTGTAAAAACTTAATGTATTAATATATTAAACAAGATAAAGTATAACAATTTAGCATATGAACACGATAATTTGAAAAATGAATACACTGTTGTTAAACAAAAAATGAATACACCAATATAGTATACATATGGATACATTGTCGTTAAACAAAAGATGGATACATTTGACAACTCAAAAATAAAAAAATGGAAAATAATTGAATGTGTAGGTAGCAAAGTGTGCAAGTATTCGGCTGTATAAAAAATTGAAAAAGCCAACAAACGTCAATCTCTTTTTGGTCAAGTTTTTCCTATAATACTTGAGGCTTGGTGTTAACTCATCTATTTGTTTATAAAAAATATAGTATTAATGTATCCAATTATACTTGCATTGCCTAATCAACCTTTCAAATTGGATAGATTACTTATGTATCCAAATATACTTGTATTCACAAATCACCATTTCAACTTGTGTTAATATTACAATACAAGTATCTGTGTATATAAGTATTCAACTATATACAAATTTGACAATCACACAAACCTCAATTTCTTTTTGCTCATATTCTTCTTGTACTGTTTTTTTTAATAACTATAGCCATTGTAATGTAGAAACAAATAATTCTTCAATCGTAAGCCTATAAAAATAGATGAAATATATATGTATACAAATATGATCTTCATAAAAACGAAAAAAAATCAATTAAAAGATATCTAATGAATTCAAATTACAAAAAATGCTCCTAGAATCATCAAAATGATCTTAAATTGGAAGAAATTTGGGGGAAACAAATAATGTAGAAACAAATAATTCTTCAATCGAAAGCCTATAAAAATAGATGAAATATATATGTATACAAATATGATCTTCATAAAAACGAGGAAAAATCAATTAAAAGATATCTAATGAATTCAAATTACAAAAATTGCTCCTAGAATCATCAAAATGATCTTAAATTGGAAGAAATTTGGGGGAAACAAATAATGTAGAAACAAATAATTCTTCAATCGAAAGCCTATAAAAATAGATGAAATATATATGTATACAAATATGATCTTCATAAAAACGAGGAAAAATCAATTAAAAGATATCTAATGAATTCAAATTACAAAAATTGCTCCTAGAATCATCAAAATGATCTTAAATTGGAAGAAATTTGGGGGAAACAAATAATGTAGAAACAAATAATTCTTCAATCGAAAGCCTATAAAAATAGATGAAATATATATGTATACAAATATGATCTTCATAAAAACGAGGAAAAATCAATTAAAAGATATCTAATGAATTCAAATTACAAAAATTGCTCCTAGAATCATCAAAATGATCTTAAATTGGAAGAAATTTGGGGGAAACAA
>JAJONR010004077.1:0-65520 GCA_029582245.1 Solanum etuberosum
AGTAGCTCCCTCTACAGACTGACTCCTCCACAAAACCTTAACTGAAGCGACTTCTTTGTTTCTCAACCTTCTAACCTGATGATCAAGAATCTCAACTGGCACATCCTCATAAGTGAGACTATCTTCCACAGCCACACTCTCTAAAGGTACTATGGATGCTGGATCACCCACACATTTCTTCAACAACGAAACGTGAAAGACCGGATGCACTACTGCTAGTTCTGCTGGTAACTCTAACTCATAAGACACTTTACCAACCCTTTTCAAGACCTTGTAAGGGCCTACATATCTAGGACTGAGCTTTCCTTTCTTGCTAAAACTCATCATCCCCTTTATAGGGGACACTTTCAGGAAAACCCAATCATCAACTTGGAACTCCAAGTCCCTTCTCCTTACATCTACATAGGACTTCTGGCGACTCTGGATGTCTTAAGTCTATCTCTAATGAGCTGCACTTTTTCCATAGCATCGTGAACCGAATCTGGTCCTATCAAGGCTGATTCATCTACTTCAAACCAACCAATTAGAGATCTACATCTACGCCCATACAATGCCTCATATGGGGCCATCTGAATGCTGGAATGGTAGCTATTATTGTAGGCGAACTCTATAAGAGGAAGGTGATCATCCCAACTACCTTTGAAGTCGATCACACAAGCTCTCAACATGTCCTCTAAGGGTTGAATGGTACGCTCTGCCTGACCATCTGTTTGCGGATGAAACATTGTGCTAAGATTAACCTGAGTACCAAGACCTTTCTGCAATGACTTCCAGAAATGAGAGGTAAACTGAGGACCTATATCTGAGATGATAGACAAAGGAACCCCATGCAACCTGACTATCTCATTAATTTAAAGCTTGGCTTAGTCCTCCACCGAGTCTGTAGTCTTAACAGCCAAAAAGCGTGCAGACTTAGTAACTCTATCTACTATCACCCAAATGGAGTCATGCCGTCTGCGAGTATGAGGTAAACCTGTAATGAAGTCCATGTTGATCACTTCCCACTTCCAAGTAGGAATGTTGATCTCTTGAGTCATACCCCCTGGTTTCTGATGTTCTACCTTCACTTGCTGATAATTGGGGCACTTAGCCATAAAACCTTTTATATCCCTCTTCATGCCATTCCAGCAAAAGACTTCCCGCAGATCACGGTACATCTTAGTGGCACCTGGATGAATAGAATACCTGGAGTTATGGGCTTCTGCAAGAATCTGCTATCTCAACTCACCCACCTTAGGAACAGATAATCGACCCTGATAGCGAAGCACACCATCTCCCCCTTGAGAGAATAGCTCAACTCTCTACTGGTGGACTGCACCCTTTAGTTGAAGCAATATCGGATCACTTTCTTAATTTTCCTTAACCTCTGCTACCAATGAAGATTCTGACCCATTCTGAGCTGTTACACCATCATCTGATATGCTTATAAGGCGAACTCCCACGCGAGCAAGCCTGTGAACATCCTTTGCTAGTTCTTTTCTTTCTTCCTCAACATGTGCTACACTACCCATAGATAGTCTGATAAGGGCATCTGCTACTATATTGGCCTTACCAGGATGGTAAAGCACATTCATGTCATAATCCTTGAGGAACTCAAGCCATCTCCTCTGGCGAAGATTCAACTCTTTCTGGGTGAACACATACTGAAGGCTTTTATGATCTGTGAACACATCCACGTGAACACCATACAAGTAATGTATCCAAATCTTAAGTGCAAACACCACTGCTGCAAGCTCGAGGTCATGAGTTGGATAATTCTTCTCATGCACCTTAAGTTGTCTAGAATCATAAGCTATAACCTTACCTCGTTACATCAACACACAACCTAGGCCGACTCTGGACGCATCACAATAGATAACATAACCGTCTGAACCTCTGGTAGAGTCAAAATCGGAGTTGTAGTCAACCTAGTTTTCAATTCTGTGAAGCTTTTCTCACAATCATCTGACCACTGAAACTTAACCTTTTTGTGAGTCAACTTAGTCAATGGAGAGGCTATGGATAAAAAATCCTTCCACGAACCTTCTGTAATAACCTGCTAAACCTAAGAAACTTCTGTTACCTGTAGGAGAGGTAGGTCTGGGCCATTGTTTCACCGCTTCTATTTTCTGAGAATCCACTCGGATTTCTTCGCTAGATACTATATGCCTGAGGAAAGCAACTGATTGTAACCAAAACTCATATTTTCTAAACTTAGAAAAAAACTGGCGATCTTTGAGAGTTTGCAGAACAACTATGAAATGAGTCGCATGTTCTTCCTCAATCCTATAGTAAATGAGGATATCATTAATAAAGACGATAACGAATAAGTCCAAATACTGCTTGAATACTCTATTCATCAACTCCATGAAAGCTGCAGGAGCATTGGTTAGTCCAAATGACATAACTACAAATTCATAATGACCATACCGAGTTCTGAAGGATGTTTTCGAAATGTCACTATCTCTGACTCTAAGCTGATGATAACCGAATCTGAGGTCTATCTTTGAAAAATGACTAGCACCCTGAAGTTGGTCAAACAAGTCATCAGTCCTGGGGATGGGATACTTATTCTTGATTGTGACTTTGTTCAACTGCCGATAGTCAATGCACATCCTGAGAGAACCATCTTTCTTTTTTAGTAAAAACACTGGGGCACCCCATGGCGAAATACTAGGTCTGATGAAGCCATTATCTAGAAGGTATTTGAACTGCTCTTTCAATTCCTTAAGCTCAGGTGGAGCCATTTTGTAAGGAGGAATAGAAATAGGTTGTGTATCTGGAAGGAGATCAATTCTGAAATCGATTTCCCTTTTGGGAGGAACTCTGGGAAGATCTTCTGGAAACACTTCTGGGAACTCATTAACTACTGGAACTGACTCAAGAGTTGGGGTTTCGGAGCTTGAATCCTTAACCCAAACTAGATGATAGAGATAACCCTTAGAGATCATCTTTCTGTCCTTAAGGTAAGAGATGAATCGACCCATAGGTGCTAAGCTACTGCCCTTCCATTCTAAGATTTGTTCGTCTGGAAACTAAAAACGAACAATCCTAGTTCTACAATTGACTGAGGTATAACAGGAATGTAACCAATCAATGCCTAGAATGATATCGAAGTCTACCATTTCTAACTCTACAAGATCTGCTGAGGTGACTTTCTGAGACACTGTGACAAGGCAATTTTTGTACACCCGTCTAGCTATAACTGGGTCACCAACTGGAGTAGAGACTGAGAAGGGTTCTGAGAGAGTTTCTGGATTAACATCGAATTTGATTGCTATATAAGGAGTTACAAAGGAAAGAGTAGCCCCTGGATCTAACAAAGGATAAACATCTAAGTTAAAAAATCGTAACGTACCAGTGATCACATCAGGAGAATCTTCCTGGTCCTGGCGAGCCTGAAGAGCATACAACCTGTTTTGGCGCTTACCGCCACCTATACCAGATAAGTTACCATGTTGAGTCGGGTGACCTGCTAGTGATGCTGAAGTTGTGGACTGAGCTCTACCATTATTACCTCCTTGACCCTGTTTAGAAGGACAATCTCGCAACCTGTGACCAGACTGACCACACCCAAAACATCCTTCCTTTCCTGCAAGACACTCGCCCGGATGGTTCTTACCACACTTAGGACAAGTTGGGTAGGTTTTGGTACTTGAAACACTCCCCTGAGACTTAGAGTCTGATGCCCTACCTTTAGAATACTGTCGGAACCTCGAGGATGGAATACTAGCTGATGAAGGTGCCGGAGCTGAAGATTTTTGCTGAAACATAGAGCAATTTCCACCACCCGATTTCTATTGAAAGTAATCATAGTTACCTTTTCTAGCTTTCTTGTTGTCCTTAGCTATTTCCTTAAGCTTATCCCCCTCAACCTGCTGAGCATAGGTCATAAGCCTAGAGATGCTTATATTTTCCAGCAACATAGCATTTTTGCACTCTTTTTTCACTAAGTCTGACACTCCATACAGAAACTTGTTCATTTGAGCCCTGGAATCGGCAACCATGTGAGGAGCATACCTGGAGAGTTGGGTGAACTTGAGTCCGTACTCTTGGACTGTCATGTTACCTTGTCTCAAATTCATGAACTCCTGAGCTTTTGCCTCCCTCAACTCTCTTGGGAAGAACCTGTTTAGAAAAGTCTCACTAAAGCATTCCCAAGTGATAGGAGTTGCATTTGTACCCTTGTTCTCTTTCCATTGAGTATACCAGTTATGAGCTACATCCTTAAGCTAATAGGATGCCAACTCTACCCTATCATTACATGTCACATGCATCACTCCAAAGATTTCTTGACCTCATCTATAAAGTTTTGGGGATCCTCACCAATCTGCGATCCTAAGAACTCAGGCGGATTCATCCTTACAAAATCATGAACTCTAGCTGCAGCTGACCCAACATTAGCATTTGCAGGAGCTGGAACCTGCTGATTGTTCTGGTTTGTCACACTCTGAGCCAAAAGTTGGATAGCATTCTAAAACTCTGCATTCGAAACTTCCTGATTTAGGACTGGAGGAGCTGCGTTAGCATTCTTTGCGTTAGCTCTACGAGGAGGCATGATCTGAAATGCATAACAATGAGTTAGAGAGAGATCATACCAACGCACGATAAGAATATCAAGAAAGTGAGGCTTTCCTAAAACACTTCGTAGTTTCCCCCTCATTAGATGTGGTGCACTTCATACCCATGAAAAGGACTTTACTTAGTGCGACTTTTCAGACAACCTAGGACACTTAAACCTAATGCTCTAATACTAAGTTTGTCACACCCCGAAGCTACCCCCAGGACGCGGACATGGGATCTAGGATCACGAGTGACCCCAAGCTAACCCTGCTGGATAACATAAGCATACTAAAATATTTTTGAATCGATAAACACTGTGCAGAAGCTAATCATAAGATAAATCTGAAATGATGGGGAATACCCATACTACATCTGAATATACAAATGCGGAGAATTTAACAACAACTGAAAAGTCAAACTCAAATACTAAAGCTGATTCTAACTATGTCTGAAATAAAGCCTCTAAATGACTAGAAATGTTGGGACATGCCCCAGCTAAATCTAGCAAAAACTGAAACTAAGACTAAAAGCAAAGGAACCATGTCTTTCGTCCTTGGAGAATGAGGACTCACCACTAATACTGTTGTTCTGAAGATCAGGAACCGATCTATGCGTGATCTAGAAGCTGAGAACCTGGACCTACATCATGAGAAGATGTAGCGTAAAGTATGCGTCAGCACTTGAAAGGTACTGAGCATGCAGGATAGAATAAAGCTGAATAAAACATATAACTGAACAAAGCAATAAGAGCAATGATATAATCTGAACTGAATGTAAATATTGAGATATACTGAATACTGAGCTAACTGAATGCAATGACCAAGTACATGATATGCTGAGTCTGAATACTGAACTGTAACTGATAACCTGGTCCATGCACTAGAATCTAACTGTACTGTGGGAGCTACTAATAACCGACATAAAACCACATGAGCTAAATGTGGAATCTGATGGATACGCCCTATCGAGAGGACCCAATATACCCTGCCAGAGGTATAAATCCATGACTGGCGTGATCACTAAAATGATGCCTAGCGATGGGACTTACAACCTACAGGGCACGTAGTTCTGGGACTATTTGGGTACGCTGAACCCTAGTCCAACTCGGTATTAAGTATACTCCCAATTGATTATGAAATTAACATATTATGACTGAATTCTGTAAAACATGGATAGCTCGATGTTCTGACATGCAAACTCGGAGAATGCAATAAATATATCTGATAATATGACATTCGTAAACTGAAGCATGTATATAACTGAAATAGCTGGCCTAGCATGTGTAATTCATGAACTAAAGGAACTTCATAGCTAGGGTTCTGAATTTCATGCAAGAAACTGAGCAACAACATGATAATCTGATTTGGATCATTCTAACAGCTAAAACCCAATAATTTCTAACATTCAAGAAACCCTAGGTCTAGATAATATCAAGGGAATCAAGATTCTGACTGAATTCTAGGGACCTAATGGGCGAAAGAAACCCACTAGTGAAATCCCACATACCTGGTGATGAATTCTACGGAGAAATCTTTCGATTTTGGGGTTGGAACTGAAGAAAACTCGTGGCATTCTTGGACTAGGGCTGGTCGACTCTTTCTCCTCTTTTTTCTGAGTTTGCTAAATTTTGGAGAATGAATTGAGTAGGGTAAGTTCTAATTAAATTACTAGGCTTAAACTAACCAAAACGATGTAGTTTAGGGGTCCAACGTATAAGGAAATGACCAAAAGATCCCTGACTTAAATGTTGTCGAACCAACCGACGGACCGTGGCTGGACCGATGGTCAGTGCTGGTCATCCGTCGACTGGCGTCTGGGGCTTGGACCTGAAGGGCACGATCCACGGACCTAGACCACAGACCGTGGTCTGTCCTACGATCCGTAGGTCCTGGCCGTGGTTCATGCCTTGGCTGAATTTTCTGTAGTTCTGGGCTAGAAATCTGGGGTCTGAACTACGGCCCTGGACCACGGACCGTGGTCTGACCTACGGTCCATGGGTCCTGGCGTAGGTCTGGACTTAGAATAATTTTTCTAGGCTTTTCTGGGAGGGGCTCCAGTTGGTGAACCACGTACCACCAGGACGGACCGTGGGTCACCCTATGGTCCGTAGGTGGTGCCCGTCGGTGGCACCTGTAGCTTCTCAATCTGCAATCTGGTCTGTCTAGGATACGGGGTGTTACAATCTATTACATCAAGAGTGATCGGGACGTAACAGGTACATCACATACAATCTCTAAATAAAATAAAGACAATAAGCCATAAAGTTTTGGTCCTCGGAACATGAGGACTCACCAATCTTCAATGTTTACTAAGTGATCCCTAGCCACGAAGATGTGGAATAAGAGCGTCGGACCCTACATTAGTGAAACAATCTGTAAGAGTATGCGTTAGTACAAAAATGTACCAAGTATGATAACAATGCATAAAAGTTATGAAATCATGCTAAAAGGACTTTTCGTGATATGCAAAGACCAAGTCAAAATATAAGATAAGAGGGTTAGAAAACATAAATTTTAATCATGGTCAATGCAAGTAAAATCATATTTTAACACATGTGAAACACTTCTTGAAGTAATCTTAGTTCATTATTATTGTGGGAAGTAGCCTCAACTGGGATAGAGACCATGTGACCTATAACATGGAATCTGATGTTCTCCTCTCACACCGAAAAAATGTGTCCTACTTGCCAAGGTAGAACCATGAACTTCTAGGTTATGTGGATCCACTAGCTAATGTATATCTTAAGACCATCATCCTATGGGGGTACATAGGTATGAGACATGGGTGGTCGCCACTTGTCCACTCGGTGCTAAGCATAAATCCCATGGAATAGTTATTAATCTGGACTTATCTTATCATTAAGAGACATGGGTAGTCACTGCTTGTCTTATCATAGGATAGCTCCTTAGACCATGCGTGAGAAAACCTTTCACCATCCATGATCTTTTCATAATAGCCTTTAAGGCTCATAGTCATTCACTTCATGCTAGAAATGCCCTACTACTAATGGAAATAGTTTTGAAATCGTGGTCTATAATCATTGATGGCATATCCGGATACCATACTAATCATGACCTAATTTAGAAAAATATCCCGAAAAGCATTGAGGGTAAATCTAGATGTCACTCATGTCATGTGGCCAAGTTCATAGAACATATAGATGTCTTCATCCATAAGATTACTTGAGTCATTGACATTCTTTCATAAACATGCATTCTTTACAATAATTCATAAGATTCATCATGTTTTCAAAGTCATTGCAACCTCAATTTCATTTACATCAATGTCAAAGGATATGCACATCTTCATAAATTTATCATTCATGGTTTATAATCAAAATCATAGGTTATGCATGGGTTCATGGGAAATCAACTTAAAAACATGCAATTACTTCAATTCATGCATAAAAAGTCATAAAACAATCAATTTGATCAACATTGAAAGGAACCCATGACATGGAAGAAAATCCTAACTTCAATTGGAGATTTTTAACTAGAAAATTGGAGAATTTAGAACTATATGGAGGAAAGAGCTCCATAGATGAAGACTATCATACCTTGAAATTCAAATCCCTTAAGCAATTTGGTGAATTGGAGGTTTGATCTTGAAAGCCTAATTTGACTTCTTCTTCTTCCTTTAGAGAGAGAAATATTTGAGAGGAGGAGCTTGATCAACTTTTAGAAATTTAAGAGAATGAATTGAGTTTGGGTTATTTGGAGGTTTAAAATCATTATATAGGGCTTTGGGTAGAAGGAAAAATAACATAGTATTGAGTTAAAATAATTAGGAAAAGACCCTATAGCCCCTGACTTAAAACTGCCGAATTGACTCACTAGAAGCCCAAAACGGGTTGTCTAAGGCACCACGGCCCGTCTAATTGTTCGTGAAGAAACTCTGTCCGATAGGGCTTCACTATTTCGGGCTTAACTTCTTACTCAAACCTTGAAATTATGCAAACTTAGTGGCGTTGGAAAGAGGATTCAGAGATCTTTATTTTGATAGGTTATAGGCCACCTAATTCATTTTGTGCTAAAAGATATGATCATTTGAATTTGACCCTAAACTCTAAGCCTTATAAACCCCCTTCACGGTCCGTGTGGGGCTTCACAGGCCGTTTAGACGCCTGTGGTCCTTGACTAGTGACTAGGGAAAAACCCCTCCTGATGGACCCACTTGACGACCCCGTTAACGACCCATCAACTTTACCACTGGCATCTGTCAAGATGAAGTCTTCCCTGGCGGGTTCTGTAAACCTACCGCGAGCCCATTAACGGACCGTGGTCCCCTTCACGGCCCGTTTAGGGCTCCATGGAGGGTTACATGGTCCACTTTTGGGCTTGTGGCTTGCCCGCTTGACCTCTTCCTCGATTTTCTTAAATCCGAGGTGTTCCAGAGACCGAAAGGAGATAAGTGTTGATTGATGATGATCTATCCTACCTTTGATTGATTTACATGTGTTGAAGTGACAATGGATCATTGAATGAGTATTGGGTTCTGAATTTCCTAAATCCCAATTATCCCTTCTTGATATTGTCTTTACCCGAATCTTTTGTTAGTTTCCAAAATCGCTCTTAATTTGATAGTTTTGTAAATTGTGTGTTTATGGTCAAACTTGTAGCTATTCATTATTTATCTTTTCAATCACTGACAAATTATTCTATGTGAAATTTGATCCCGACTCTTAGTTTGGTATTTTTATTGACGATGACCGCTTACTCTCCGAACTTATTTCAGAGGTAATTTGAGCGTTATCAAGTAATCATCAACAATAACAAATGTGTACCATTTTCCTCCAATCCAATGCCGACAGTTCTAGTTGGTCTAAACAAATCCATGTGTAGGAGTTGCAATGGTTTGGTAGTAGAAACAATATCTTTCGTGGGAAATGAGTTTTTGGTTTGTATACCCATTTGAAAGGCATCACAAATATAATCTTTTGTGTAATCCAATTTGGGCAATCCAATATCCAGTTCATGTTATGCAAGTTTTTCAATTAATCTCACACTAGCATGACCAAGCTTCTTGTGCCAAATCCATGGATCTTCAGTCATTGAAGCGAGACATATGTGATCTCATGTACCTTTTACTGACTCCAACATATACACATTTTTCACGCTATTTCCTTTTAGCAGGTCATTTTCAGTAGTGTCTTTCATTAAACATTCATTCTTTTTGAATCTTACCTCCAAATTTGAATCGCATAGCTGACTAATGCTAAGAAAGTTGTACTTCAAACCTTTACAAGATAGAGCTTAGAGATATCACAAGATTGATTAAATGTAATTGTTTCAATACCAATAAATGTTCCTTTTGAGTTAACACCAAAACTAATGCTTCTACCCTTGAAATTAGCCACAAATTTAAATAAATTTTTATCTTCTGTCAAGTGATTTGAACATCCGCTATCAAGGTACCATTTTCATTTTATTCTTATGCGGTGGTCCTGCAAGACAAAATAATTACTTTCTTTAAGGTACCCAAGCTTTCTTGGGTCCTTTAAAGATAGAATCTTGACTTTTTTTGGGTCTCCATCCCCATCTAGAAGTATTTTTATTTCAAAACCTACAGTTGTAATATATGTGACCAGAGTTATCAATGTAATAACAACTTTTAGCATAGTTTCTTCAGAAAAAGGATTTACTACTGTTTGAATTGTGCTCAGTTGACTTGTAGAAGAAAGTTGACCGATCACAACTAAAGTAGTTATCATATGAGTTTGAATTCTTTCTAGATAATTATTTTTCAGAACTAACTTGATTAGATTTGCTAAAGCAGGATTTTTGGAAATTATTTAACAATTCTTTTAGCTCATGTATTTCTTCATAAAGAATATCTTTTTTCAACTTCACAGACTTCTAATTTTACAACAAATTTTTTTTTCTTTTTGAAGATTACTGAAATCAGTGAAAACTTGATTTAAATCACATATAACACGATCTAATAATTTTCTTAATTCAAAGAAGTTGTTACATACCTCAGTATTGGATTATCCTATTGCCATGAAGCATATATTTCCAATTTCCTCATTTTTATTTTCTGAGACATCTTCATCACTCCAGCTGCTTAAAGCTTTTTTTTTCATTTCTTCTGGAGTAAGTTTTCTTTGCTTCTAGACATTCATTTGCCATATGCCCATATTTTTCACATTCATAGTATTTTCCATCATTTCTATTTTGATCAATGATGTACTTATTTTTAGTGAAGTTTCTTCCTCTTTTATTTTTTCTGGATCTTCTGAATGATTCCATGACAGATCGAGTAATAACAACAACCTCACCTTCTCCAATTTCTTCTTATCCTTTGTCTTCTTCAGTAACATTGAAAGCCACAATTTTCTTGTTGTTGTCTTCTTGTCCTCGTTTATTCAGGAGGATTTTCTCAAAAGCAATGAGACAACCACTTACTTCGTCACTAATTGAATGTTAGATTCATACTTTGATGAAAAGCCACAAATTAAGAAGGCTATTGAGATGGTAAACTTCAGAGAACACTTTTTATATGTTCAATTGGAGGAAAGGTTTTTATTGAAGCCTTTAGTTCTTCGATAATTTTTCTCAGTCGTACAAATATGCTTTTAATTGTTTCTCCTTCTTTTATTACAAATATGCTTTTAATTGTTTCTCCTTCTTTTATCGGGAAAGAGTTCATACTCATACACCAGCAGACTAATAATAGTTTCTCTTACTTTGTCAGTTCCTTCGTATGTGACTTCCAGATTATCCCACAATTGTTTACCAGTTTTCCAGCAAGATATTTTTTTCATATTTTTCTTCACTAATGACGTTATATAACATATTTTTTACTTTGGAATTGACTTGAATAATTTCCATTTGTTCATTACTGTAATTTTTTCAAGCTGGGAACTACAGAGCTTTAACTGTCATCTAATTTCTTAGGAGTAGAAATAGGAATATCTCTAATTTGATAACCCCCTAAACTTTAACATCATATGACTTGATGATGGTTTCCATTCTCAGTTTCCAGTGTGAGAAGTGCTTAGCATTGAAATAATGAGCTCTGATCTGAGAGGTTCCTTTTTGAAACAGTGCACCCATAATTTATTGTCTGTGATCTTTTCTTCACCTTTTGTTAACCAGATAAGTGTGAGACGAGGCTCTGATTCCAATTAAAAGTGCAAGAGGGGGGGGGTGAATTGCTCCTTTTTATTTTTATTTTATTTTTTTAGGATAGTTGACTTATTTACTTCACCAGTCGACTCTTATTAGCAAATATAAGAAAACAAGAGTGAAAGTGCATAAAGTAAACTTGACACTGATGTTTATACTGGTTGAGATCCAGAATGGATCTTACTCTAGTCCCATTGGATTGCAAGAGTGTTCTGTTTTAGCTTTTTGAACTTGGATGTGAGTATAAGATTGAATGTAGTTCCTAAGTCTACACTCAACTTTTCTTCTCTCTCTTTTATTTTTGATACAAAACCTAACCAAACATATTTTTTCTTTTTTTCTCTTTTTTATTTACACAGTAAAATGTTAAAGTAGTACAATGCTTTGATAAAAATAGAGTAAAGAAGATGAAATGATTAAGACTTGTTTTATATCCTTCTTTCTCTGCTATCTCTTGAATTTATAGAGCATATGTGACTTATTAAGTCTTCAAGAAGAGATGGCAACCCAAGAGTATTGATCCTTTGAAAAAAGCCATTGTTGATCCTATTTCCAAGAATAAGGTTAAGGATGTTATAGCATTCTCTAGTCTTGATCTTGATTGATGACGATCTTCCTATTCACCATTCTTGATCTTGATTGATGATGATATTCCTTTTCTTCTTTTAGTGATTGGATATTCCTTTCGGAATATAGACAGGATATACACGATCTTCTCTTCTTCCTTATGTGCCAAGATCTCTTGACAGACTTGATATCTTGATTCCTTGTATCTTGGGTTATTTGAAATATGACGAGATACTTGAGATCTTGATTTCACTTTTAGCTCTTTGACTCGATTATTTCCTTGTATCTTTATTCTTTGTACTCAATCAAATCTTTCCTTTTTGATGTATTGATTTCCTGCAAATTATAAATTTGTTTATCATTAAAATCTTAAACTAACATCTTCTTGCATCATGTTCATGAAAACTCCTCCCTTCTGAGAATAATGAGGACTCATATTTATAGTTATAGGGAGTGGTGTACATGTGTGATTTGATTGGTCAGTTTGAACTAACCAATCACATTCCATTGGTGAAAAGCTTTGAAATGATTGGTTAGAACATGACACATATACACGTGACATGATTCTAGTGGTTCATTTAAGATGACTTGGATTGCCACATAACTTTGACACGTGACATGATTCTAGTGACTTATTTAATTTGACTTGACTTGCCACATAATTTTACATGTGACATGATTCTAATGTCTTGTCTAATTTGACTTGGATTGCCACATTACTTTGCCACATGGAATGATTTCTGAAATCAGTGAAAACTCGACTGAAATTAGATATAGCATGATCTAGCAATTTTCTTAGTTCAAAGCAGTTGTTTCATACCTCAGAACTTGATTCTCCATTGACATGCAAAATATATTGCTAATTTTCTCATTTTCATTTTCTGAGACATCTTCATCACTCCAACTACTTTAAGCTTTATTTATTCG
This sequence comes from Solanum etuberosum, assembly GCA_029582245.1. NCBI lineage: Eukaryota > Viridiplantae > Streptophyta > Magnoliopsida > Solanales > Solanaceae > Solanum > Solanum etuberosum. The sequence continues at coordinate 13,164 of JAJONR010004077.1, forward strand.
AGTTCTTCTTGAGTAGTCTTTCTTTGCTTCTGGAAAATCATTTGTCATATGCCCATATTTTCCATATTCATAGCATTTTCCATCATTTCTATTTTGATCAATGATGCACTTACCTTTAGTGAAGTTTCTTCCTCTTTTATTGTTTCTGGATCTTAATGATTTCATGACAGATCAAGTAATAACAACAATCTCACCTTCTCCAATTTCTTCTCCTCTTTTGTCTTCTTCAGTTGCTTTGAAATCCACAATTTTCTTCTAATTGTCTTCTTCTCCTCCTTTATTTTGGTGGGTTTTCTCAAAATAAATGAGATAATCTCTTAATTCGTCACCAATTAAGTGTTTTGATTCATTCTTTCATGAAAAGCCACAAATTTAGCATGCTATTGAGATGGTAAACTTCTGAGAACTCTTCTTATATGCTCAATTGGAGGAAAGGTTTTTCCTGAAGCCTTTAGTTCTCCGATAATTTTGCTCAGTCGTGCAAACATGGTTTCAATTGTTTCTCCTTCCTTCATCTGGAAAGAGTTAATATTTATACACCACGAGACTAACAATAGTTTCTCTTACATTGTCAGATCCTTCATATGTGACTTCCAGTTTATCCCACATTTGTTTAGCAGTTTCAAGCAAGATATTTTTTTGTATTCTTCTTCACTGATGGCATTATAAAACATATTTTTTGCTTTAAAATTAACTTGAATATTTTTCATTTGTTCATTACTTTAATTTTCCAAGCTGGGAACTACAAGTAGAAATAGGAATATCTCCAGTTTGATAACCCCAACCCCCAACATTCACACCATACGACTTGATGAAGGTTTTCATTCTCACTTTCTAGTGTGAGAAGTGCTTAGCATTGAAATAATAAGCTCTAATCTAAGAGGTTCCTTTTTGAAACAGTGCGCCTATAATTTGTTGTCTGTGATCTTTTCCTCACATTTTGTTAAGCAGATAAGTGCGAGACGAGGCTCTGATTCCAATTAAAAGTGCAAGAGACAAGGGGGGGGGGGGTGAATTGCTCCTTTTTCATTTTTTTAGGATAGTTGACTTATTTTCTTCACCAGCCAACTCTTATTAGTAGAAATAAGAAAAAAGGAATGAAAGTGCATAAATTAAACCTGATACAGGATGTTTATACAGGTTGAGATCCAGAATTGATCTTACTCCAGTCTCCTTGAGTTGTAAGACTGTTCTCTTCTAGCCTTTTGAACTTGGATGTAAGTATAAGATTGAATGTAGTTCCTAAGTCTTCACTCAACTTTTCTTCTCTCTTTTCTTTTTGATACAAAACCTTACCAATAATATTTTTCTTTTTCTCTCTTTTTTATTTACATAGTAAAACGCTAAGTAGTACAATGTTTTGATAAAAGTAGAGTAAAGAAGATGAGACGATTAAGACTTGTTGTATATCCTTCTTGCTCTGCTAGCTCTTGAATTTATAGAGCATATGTGACTGATTAGGTCTTCAAGAAGAGACATCAAACCAAGAGAATTGATCCTTGTAAAAAGGCATTTGTTGATCCAATTTCCAAGAATAAGGTAAAAGCTATTATAGGATTCTCCAGTCTTGATCTTAATTGATAACGATCTTCCTATTCTCGATTCTTGATCTTGATCGATGACGATCTTCCTTTGCTTCTTTTAGTGATTGGGGATTCCTTTCGGAATATAGCCAGGATATACACGATCTTCTTTTCTTCCGTATGTATCAAGACTCTCTTGACAAACTTGATATCTTGATTCATTGTATCTTTGGTGACTGAAAATCTGACGAGATACTTGAGATCTTGATTTCATTTTTAGCTTTTTGCTTCGATTATTTACTTGTATCTGTATTCTTGGTACTCAATCAAATCTTTCCTTTTTGATGTATTGATTTCCTGCGAATGATACATTTGTCTATCATTAAAATATTACAGTAACATCTTCTTGTCTTCTTGGTCTATAAAACTCCTCCCTTCTGAGAATAATGAGGACCCCTATTTATAGTTGTAGGGAGTGGTGTACATGTGAAATTTGATTGGTGGGTTTGAACTGACCAATCACATTCCGTTGGTGAAAAGCTTTGAAATGATTGGTTAGAACATGACACATATACACGTGACATGATTCTAGTGGCTCATTTAATTTAACTTGAATTGCCATATAACTTTGATACATAGTGTAAGTTTAGTAACTTATTTATTTGACTTGGATTGCCACATTATTTTGACTGTTTTCTTGAATTTAATATAGTCCAAATTAATTTATAAATTTAAATCCAATAAAATTTTATTACTTACAAAAATGCCCCTTACTTCAAAACTTGTCTAGATATATTTTATCTCTTTGAATACTAGTCTTGAAGTAACTTTGCTCCTAACTTATTTATGCACGTTATTTGCCAGATGAATCAATCCCAAAGTATAACTATTTTACTTATCATGTAGGTTTAGGGAGTGTAAGCATTTTTTATTTTTTTATAATGTGGTGGTGGCTCTTTTTAAGTGGAACTTGGAACCTAAGAAAGACTAATTAGATTGCACCTAGGAAAGCTTAATTGGAGTTATAATAGGATATATATATATATATATATATAAATATGAACACACACCACCTCCAATTTGACCGCTAATTATATTAATTTACCCCTTATAGATAAGATTAATATTTGCATTGTTATCTTGCCATGTCACCACAATTTGAATTTAACTTGGACAGAGACTACGTAATGCAGTAGTTGTTGGAGACAAATTATGTATTCTCACCTTCATTTATTTTGACACCAACTCAGTTTAAATACAATCAGAGAGAAATAGAGCAAGTATTGCTGAGTATTCACGTAATTTATTAACATAAGACAATCTATAATCTTCAGCTTGCTTTCGTCAATCTTTTATTCATACAATCTATAATATTCATCTTACTCTCTCCATTGTTTATTTGTTCAACAAGTCACAGAATTCTGAGAGAAAAAACGAGATCTATTTGGACAATTAAGATATACTCGTATCAAGGTAAATATCTCTTCTTTTTATTTATTACTGTCCTTTTTTTCCTTTTTCTTTTTACCTTGCACGGAAAAATATTACTTCATATATGACGAAGCTTTATAATGTTTGAGCCAAACATGTGTTGGAAAGTATTGGAAATCTCGTAGCTTGAGGCGTGCCTACGTTATTAAGGATATTTTACCGATTAAGGTTCAGAATTCAATCAGCTCTTCTAGCATTAAAATTAAGAGCTAAAAACTAACAAGAAAGATATTTTACTTAAGAAATCCTACCAAATAAATTAAGTTAGAGAATTTTTCCTTGTAATTTTTTTTCTACCCTTCCTCTTTTAACACACAAACATACTATATATAGATATACATGTGCATAAATGTCATAAAGGCTATAGAATAACTACCATATATTCCTTTAAATCTATGCAGATAACTCCCAAATCAATAGTATTTGATAAATGTCATAAAGGAAATTAACCACTGTCATATTAAAAAAACAAACCGTTCGCCAATAAAAAATATTTAATATAATATTAATAAGGCTAATATAATAAATTTCTTGTGACCATCTTTCCGAATAGATATAAAAAAATTCAAATATTATTCTTTTACTTTTAAGATAATAAAGATACTTTATCAACAACCCCATATATCTTTAAAAAAATATTAAAAAATACAACAAAAAAAATACATATATAAAAGATAATTATTGTTGGGGTTTTCAAAAGATAGAATAATGCATAGACTATGAACCAGACCTAGATAAAATAAGATTAAACTTACATAACAAATAGTGAATTTTAAAATTTCTATGAACCAAAAATCCCTTAGTAAGCTCAGAATCTTATTCTATCACATTATATCTTATTCTATCACATTATATTTGCACAATCTTTTTCGTTATCGCGGTTTTGCGATAAGAGGTCATGCGCGTGTCCTAGTATTCATGAATGCTTTAGAAATTTATCACAATTTCATAAAAGCGGCACCACTCCACACTCATATAGGTTCACCCATCAAGTGTATTTTTGCAATGAAATACATCATCAATAAAGGATATGGTTATGGATTAAGACTTCACAACTCAACCTCAGCAGACTTGCACTATTGCACACCATAATAGATCACAGATGAGACAAAAATTTATAGTGCACAATATCAAACAATGACTTGTTATTTACTCATATGAATCTAATTCATGGGATCTTCAATCATATGGGTTGGATTACCATCATGTTCAATATACAACTTGACAATAGTCTCATTCTCGTTGAAGCTTCATTTATAGTATTTTTCCCCAAACTTTTAGTCAGAGAATTGATCAAATTCACTTCTGACTTCACACCATTATGGATATAATTCCATCTCTTAACAGATGTTTTATTACTCTTTTTCTCAAACTCATGTAATCACTATATGGAGGTTCGATGATTTTTTATCAACATAATACTCGTTAAGAATTCACTTAACCACTTAACATCATTAACAGTCAACTCCATTATTATATTTAGCTGATTTTTAAATCATCAACACAATAGACAAACACATAGTGAACTTATTTCCAAAAGTTTAACTTAGAAAATAATATTTCTGTATAACAAGTTCAACCAATTTCACTTAAGCATTCCATCATATAAATGATATAACTTCACTCAAACATTATATCATCATTAAAAAATATATCGTTACTCGAGTGATCAAAAGAAAAATTAAATTATAGAATCAAAGTGCATCACCAAAAGAACAACATACCTCCTGTTTTTTTTTCCATCTAAAATCTTACTAAAAATTAATAATACCCAAATGGTAAATCTCATCATTACTTAAGAAGAACATAGTTTTTTTCTACTTGCCCTTTTATAACCCAAAATGAACTCTAAAAAATATATTTGCCTATTTCTAGAAGTCTCAATCACATAGCAAACACGTAAAACATATTTAAACATTGAGATTTGAAAAACAAGAAAGATTAACATAGAAAAGAATTTTATTACCAAAAGATTAATAAATAAAAACATAAAGCTTTCTAATTTATTCATATGATTCCAATTTAGCATGTCAAAAGTAGATGATTAAGTACTGACATCTTGATTCATGACTAAAAATATTCTAACATAACTAAATCATGGTTACCATCTCCTCTGCCAATACAAATATTACTTTTTGTATAACAACCATAAGCATTCTCAAAGAAAATTTTAGTTCAACATATTCTAATAATTTCACATCAATCAAATTGATTCAACTATTAGAAACATGGAACTTCATGTAAAGCCAATATTTTTTCACATGTGAGTTGAGAAGGACTTTTTTTCGAAAACTTACGTAGTTCTTTAGTCACTAAGATAAATAAAGTCTTCTCCTCTATTAACTTGGGTTTAAGTCATTCAATTATTTTCTTCACACAAATATGCCTAGAAGCATAAAGTCAATCACTCAGTCACTCACACTGACCACAATATTTACTTGAGATATGACCACACTAATAATATCATCTACTTTATCCAAATTAGTTTTTGGTTTAATAGGATTGCCAATTTTATCAAGTCTTTTCTCGAAGGTTTTGTCATTAGCTTTAAATATAATATAATCATATTTCTCAATATAAAAATTATAGAAATGTTTAGCATATCGACATACCTTATGATAGGAAAGGCACAATTAAATTGTATAATGTTACCTTCGAAAAAAGAACTACTCTTCTAACATTAGGTTTTTGACGTCTCCTCTGATATTTCTTGTACGTCCATAACTTTGCTTCTTTTAGGTACTCTTCTCTCAGCATGAATTTAACAAAGATCTAACAAAGTTTATATATAGCACTTGGCCTCTCCTGTTCGCTCTTCATCATGAATATCGTGTAGAGAACTCTTCGATAGTAGATAGAAAATTTCATAATTGTTTCCATGTTCCATAAACATAAAACAAATATCCTTAAGATTGTTGGAAAATATAGGAAATGTTGTAGCTTGGTGCCTATGGCATTGTCCTTAAAGATATTTCACCGATTAAGGTGTATCCGCCAGAATATAACAGTCTCTTCTAGTATTAATACTAGAAGCTAGAAACTAACAAAGAAGATATTTTACTTATGAAAACCCAACAAATAAACTAAGGAAGAAAAGTTTTCCTTGTAATTTTTTTTCCACCCTTCCTTTTTTTAACACACAAACATACTATATATAGATATACAGGTGCAAAAATGCCATAAAGGCTATATAATAACGGAGTACCATATATTCCTTTAAATCTGTGCAAATAACTCTCAAATCAATAGTATTTGATTAATGCCATAAAGGAAATTAACCATTGCCATATTAACAAAAGCAAACCCTTGGCCACACTATTAAAAGATATTTAATATAATATTAATAAGGCTAAAGTAATATAGATCAATAATGTGTAATAAATTGTTTTGACCATCTTTAATAATAGATATAAATTTTCAAATATTATTCTTATACTTTTAAAGATAATACAGATATTTTATCAACAAGATATTGCATCGTCTGAGTCAACAATTTTGCATTATTCATGGCGAAGACTTTACACCGTCAGAGTCAAAGGCATTGTATTCTGAAGAATTTACACCATCCAAGACAAAGAATTTACATGGTTTTAGCCGAAGACATCATGTCGTCCAAGCCAAAGACTTAACAACGTCTAAGGCAAAGACTCTACATATTATAAGCTGATGGCATCATGTCGTCCAAGGCAAATACTTTACACCATCTAAGAAAAAGACTTAACATGATTTAAGTTGAAAACATCACGTTGTTCGAGCTAAATACTTTATACCATCTAAAGCAAAGAGTCTACATTATTTAAGCCGAAGTCATAACATCATCTTAAGCCAAAGACTTTACACATTTGGACACAAACTTTACATGATCGACAACAACTTTACATCACCTAGACTATGAATAATTCACGCACAAAGAAACAATCATTCATTATTTGGATTCATAATCTTGATTATCGAATTACTAAGTTAATGCTTATAAAACACTTCTCTCTTCTTTTTATTTTTTATTTGTGCAGTTTGAATCATGGTTTATTTTAGAGAATTGATGTCCTTTTCTTTAAGTCGTGATACCTTGTAATATCAAATCATAAGGATAGTGAGGTGGAGAGCAAATTGCTTGTAGGTACGACATTAGCTGGTCAGTATGCTGACCATCTTTAGGAGACCTTCCTGGTTTAGATGATTGGACTCTTGAATATAGCAGTCGTCTTTTCAAGACGTGGGGTACTTTTCTCTTCCAATCATCGTATCAAAAATATTGTAAGTTATTTACCATGTTTGGGATAACGAATCATAAATAGAGAAACTCGATGGAAGAATTCTTTCACATTTGATCGAGAGTTTCGCTACATTCTAGATTATATGGAGTGGGCTGAAGATGTCCTCAGTAAGAGTCGCCTGGCTTTGAAGGACGCAAAAATACATGATGTTGTGTATGGTTCACTTTTTACATATGATCGTAACACTTACATATTGCAAGTCTTCTGCGGACTTGGTGTTCTATTACAAATATATTGGTCATCGTAGTCGGAGAACACGTGATTGGTGGTCAACCCATAAAAGGAAGTCTTTACCATGAGGTTGTGCCAAATGTTGTTGAACTTGTGAGCACATTTGACAAGGGAAAAAGGATTCTCCCCCAATCTTGTGAGCATTTATTTGATGCATTTCTCTGGAAAAATGGATAGAATTTTTGTGGAAGAAAGATACAAACTACGGAAAACCCTGCCAAGAAAAGAAAAGAAGTCCACCCGTCTCAAATCATCATCTAATCCAACTGGGTTAATTGATGAGTCTGTTAATTGATCTCCTTCTGAAGAAGCCTTGTTCCATAAGTTAGAAGTTAAAAGTCACAAGACGAACAAAACATACTTGGTAGTTTTTTTTTTTTGCCTTGCTGGTTATATATATTCATGCTTCCTATGAAGGAAGGAGGTTTTATTCGTCCGGGTGTCTTTAGAAACGCCTGTCATTTGGCATGCATGTGAAGAGTTAGACTTGCAGTCCCAGTCTTATCCAGCATTTACAAAGGTCTAAACACAATTTCAAGATGCTCGCAACTTGATCTCGTCCGAACTTGTTTTCCAATCCAATATGTGTATGGTTGGTTGGCCTACTACTTCAAGACTCATTATCAATTAGCTGGTGGAGCAGCTGATCCCCTTATGGCTACCTTTTCTGGCGAAGGATGTGCTAGGTATTTTGAAAAGTGGATGCAATGAAGAGTATACACGAGGAGGAATCATTGGTTGGGATGCAACATTGATCAATAGGCCTCATGCACACCATTATCGCGACGACGACACTGAAAAAGAGTTTTAATCAAATTTCTTTATGAGTGTTTGCTCAAACTATCTTACTTTAAGGAATGAAAATGTCTTTATCATTGAGCCTTATAGTCCTCATAGATTCAGCCATCATTTTGGCTTTTCCCAAGATATTGCTGGTCGATTAGATCAAGATTTTGTGTAGCTTTATTGGAAGATGGATTAAAGCTTGCCCGAATTTGCGTGTTGACTAAATGCAGGGCAAGAGCAACATTTCCTCCTAATAGATCCAACATGAAGAAATTTTCACCGCGCAACTATAAGTCCTAGTGGGAAAAATTGCATGGAAAATGTCTTGAAAATCATATGTAGTTCCTGGTGAATGTTGTTGGCCCGACTATTGATGCCCTTCAAAACATTGACCAAGAGGTCTTAATTGTGAACCAACCTCCTATTTTAAAGTCTAAAGTTTCTGTTCTAGACAAGATCAAAGGACCTCCCTATGAAGAAGTTCAAAAAGGAAAGTGCTCAACTCAAACTCATAAGATTTCTCACAAGCGACCATCTCAAGATGAGAGTAGCAACAACCATGTTGATTGTTGTTAGAAGAAAGTGAAACCATCTTCAGACACACCAAAATATACTAATTTACATACGGTGGGGATTTCTCATAACAATTTTAGTTCTTCAAGGACTTTGACAACTACTAAAGAGGTAATAATTTAAATTTTTTTGTCGTCCCATGATTCCAAATGACTTCATTAATTATTATTTTTCTTCTTCTCCTTCTTTTTTCACAACCAAAAAATGTCAACATGTTTGAAGTTTCTTATCAAAATAAGCCACAAGATAGTACTGAATCTTTAGAGGGGCCGACTTCAAGTAAATCCTTTTTCGACTCCTAAATCAGAGCAAGAGGCTACTTGTATATCTCATGAAAGAACTATAGAAAAAGCAGAATTAAATTTCCGCAAACAACTTGCAACATCCATGTCCATATTTGATGGAAGGAATGTTGTCTCAGATCTTCAAAAAGATTTTGTCAAGGGAGCTTGGACTAAGATCCGTTCTAAACTTGTTGACCTTAACGCAGTCCATGCTTCTTCTATTAAGGATGAGGTTCAACTAATTCTTAAAGATTACACGTCATGGGTATGGCTATTTCCCCTTTGAAGATTTTATTGTACTCTTTTTAAAACTTGACTCTTCATATGACCACGATCGTCCCTTGCTAATAAGGCTTTGGAACTTGAAAAATCTGAGTCATATTTGAAAGCCAGGGAACACCTTGATCTTGTCTTGAATGAAAAGAACGAGAAGTCTGAAGAGTATGACTCATATTTTTCAAATTTCTCATTCTTTTCAACAAATAATTCTTCGGATTTCTCATTTTTTTCATTCAAGACAAGATAAAACTATTTCTTGGCTTTCAAATATGACTCAGACGTTTTCAAGTTCCGCGACCTTATCAGCAAGGGACAATCGTGCTTTGTCATAGAAAAAGGCAAGCTTAAAGAAAGAATCCAATAAAGTCTTCAAAGGGGAAATATACACACCCATGATATGTACATATTTAAGTATTAGTTGAACCTCATCCTTAAGAAAAGAAGCACAGGCTGCATTAAGGTCAACAAGTTTAGAACGGATCTTAGTCCAAGCTCCTTTGACAAAATCCTTCTGAAGTGCCGAGACAACCTTCCTTCCATCAAAAATAGACATGGATGTTGCCTGTTATTTGCGGGAATTTAATTTGACATTTGTTGTAGTTCTTTCATGAGAAATTGAAGTAGCCTCTTATTCTGATTTAAGCGTCGAAAATGATTTCTTTGAATTTGGCACCTCCACATATTCAGTACTATCTTGTGGATTATTTTGATAAGAGACTTCCAACATGTTGACATTGTTTGACTGGAAAAAAAAGGAAGAAGAAAGATAATAATCAGTGAGGTCATTTGGCAGCATGGGACAACAAAAAAGTTTAAATCATTACCTCTTTAATAGCTATCAAAGTCCTTAAAGATCTAACATTGTTATTAGAAATCTCCACCGCATGCAAACTAGTATCTTCTGGCGTGTCGGAAGGTGGTTTCACTTTCTTCCAACAACGACCACCATGCCTACTACTACTCTCATCTTGAGATAGTCGCTTGTGAGAAGTCTAATGAGTTTGAATTGAAAAATTTTCTGTTTGGACTTCTTCATAGGGAGATCCCTTGATCTTGTGTGGAACAACAACTTTAGACATTAAAACAGGAGTTTGGTTCACAATTAAGACCTCTTCGTCATGCTTTTGAAGGGCATTAATAGTTAGACTAACAACATTCACTAGGAACTGCATATGATTTTCAAGAAAGTTCACATGCACCTTTTCCCACCCGGACTTATAATTTAGCGAAAAAAATTTCTTCATGTTGGATCCATTGGAAGAAATGTCGCTCTTGCCCTGGATTTAGTCAACACGCAAATTCACGCAACCTTAATCCATCTTCTGGTGAAGCTTCACAAAAATCTTGATCTAATCGACTAGGAGCGTCTTGGAAAAAGCAAAATTGACGGCCAAATATGTGAGGACTATAAGGCTTAATGATAAAGGCATTTTTGTCCCTTAAAGTAAGATTGTTTGAGCGAATACTCATAAAGAAGTTTCATTGAAACTTTTTTAGTGTTTTCATCGCGATAGTGGATTGCATGAGACCTATCAATCAACGTTGCATCCCAGACAATGGTTCCTCCTTCATGTATATACTTTCTTGCATCCTTTTTTTGAAAAATGCCTTGCAACTCCTTCACCAGAAAAGGTAGCCATAAGGGGATTAGTTGGTCCACCTGTTAATGGATAATGAGTTTTGAAGTAATAGGCCAACCAACCATACACATAATTGATTGGAAAACAAGTTTGGACGAGATCAAGTTGCTAGTATCTCAAAATTATGTTTAGACCTTTGTAAATGTTGGCTTCAGACTGGAATCGCATGGCTAACTCTTCCTCCACATGCCAAATGAAAGACGTTTTTGAAGATACCCAGACGAATAAAGCCGACATCCTTCGTAGGAATCACGAATATACACAACTAGCAAGACAAAAAGGATGCCAAGTATGTTTCGTCGGTCTTATTATTCTTAACTTCTAACTTACAAACATGTCTTCTTTAGCAGGAGACCACTTAATAGACTCATAAATTACACCCAGTTGGATTTTGCGGTGATTTGAGACGAGCGAACTTCTTTTCCTTTCTTGATGGGGGTTGTCCGTACTTTGTATCTTTCTTACACAAAAATTCTATCCATTTTTCCATAGAAACATTAGGATTATAATTATTTTCTTCTTGTAGCTCATGAAAGGCGTCAAATAAATGCTCACAAGATTGGGGGATAAACCTTTTTCCCTCGTCAAATGTACTTGCGAGTTCCACAATGTTTGACACAACCTCCTCATAAAGACTTCCTATTATGGGTAGGCCACCAATCACGTGTAAGTCCCAAAGTTATATAGATAGTTCTCCGACTGAGGTGAGCAATGTGTTTGTAAGAGGACACCAAGATTCACAAAAGGCTTGTAGGATGTTAGTGTTACGATCATATGTAAAAATTGAACCATACACAACATCATATATTTTTGCATCCTTCAAAGCCTGACGACTCCTACTAAGGATATATTCAGCCCACTCGCAATAACCTGGAATGTAGTGAAACTCTCCATCAAAAGTGAAAGTGTCATTCCATTTTTGATTCGTCGTCCCAAACATGGTAAAGAACTTGCAATATTTTTGGTACGATGATTGGGAGAGCAGAGTACCCACGTCTTGTGAGGACGATTGTTATATTTTAGAGTCCAATCATCAAACCCAGGAAGGTCCCCTAGAGATGGCCATGCAAAAATATATTGACAACCTAATGGCGTACCTATTAGAAATTTGGTCTCCACCTCACTATCCTTTATGATCCGATATTAAACGTGACTTAGAAGAAGAGGACGTCAAATCATTGAAGTAAACCATGATTCAAACTGTACAAACAAAAAAAGGGAGAAAAGTGTTTTATTAGCGCATAAGTTAGTAATTCAATAATCAGGATTATGAATCCAACTAATGAATGATTATTTCTTTGAGTGTTAATTATGCATAGTCTAGGTGATGTAAAGTCTTTGTCAATCATATAAAGTCTTTACGTCAGATGGTGTAAGGTTTTTGGCTCAAACGACATGATGCCTTCGGCTTAAATCATGTAGAGTCTTTTCCTTAGATGCTGTAAAGTCTTTGTCTCGGACGACATGATACCTTTAGCTTAAATCATGTAAAGTATTTGCCTTAGACGGTGTAAGTCTTTGTCTTGGACGACATGATGCCATCAACTTAAAACATGTAATGTCTTTGTCGTAGACGGTGTTAAGTCTTTGGCTTGGACGTCATGATGCCTTCGTCTCAAACCATGTAAAGTCTGTCTTAGATGGTGTAAAGTCTTTAACCCGGACAATACAATGCCTTTGACTTAGATAATGTAAAGTCTTCTCCATGAGCAACGTAAAATCGTTCGCTCAAATAATGCAACACTTTTGACTCAAATAATATAAAGCTTCGTTATAGATAAAATAATATCTTTTCTACTTACGAAATAAAGGGAAAAAGAATTCATAGATTGGATGAATAAAAGAAAATTGACGAAAGCAAAGTCAAGAATATTGATTGATTATTGTTAATGAGTTACGTGAATTATAGTCACAAATATAGTGTCTATTGATCTACATAAGTTATTAACAAACCAAGTTGATCCTATTTATGTCCAAAAAAATGATGTCATAACTAAAAGTCAACAAATATGAATACTGAATACTGTTGAAAATCGTGTTTCATCTTCAGTATCAAATTATATATAATGATTGTTCCCGACAAACCTAAATGGAAAGCAAAAGAAAAAATGTGAACAAAATTATCACGGATGTACAACAACTATATCCTATGTATTGCACATGCCACATATCAATATTCTTTATTCCAGATGGCACAAAACAAAAGTTTCTCATCTTTTTATTTTTAAAAGTAAGAAGAAGGAATATTTTTTTACTGGATGTGCCTACTTATTTATTTGTTTTTTACCTTGAATGGTGAAAAGATTTTTTATAAAAAGTCAAAGGTACTAGACTTCTCTTTGAGCATAAAATAAAACTTATCATCCTTTGAAAGTTGGAAAAAGCTACTACTACATGTACTATTTAGTAAGGTAGAGTACTATTAAATAAAGTATCTTTCAACTTTTTCTTGAATGTTAATAAGATAAAGAGACAAAAGGCACTTTTTTTTGTTTTTTTTTGAAACGTGATAAAGAAAAACACAAAAAAATGCAACAGAAGCTATTCTCAAGAAAAAACTATGAAACTAATTTTGGTGTTTCTCAACAATTGCGTCAGAAAATTTTAATGAATGCTCAATAAATGAGCTGCTGGTTATAGAGGGGTTAGAGAAGGTACTACTCTCTGTCTCCTATATTAGTTGATCATGTTACTAAAAATAATTGTTCATATTAGTTGTCCACCTCACTAAATCAAGAAATAATTAATTAATTTTTTCATATATTATCCTTGCAATTAATTCTTTTGAAAGTATTTGTAAAATTTCCAAAAAGTTTCTAATAGATGAATTAGTAAAATTGTCTTCTTATTTATTATTTTTTTAATACGTCTGTAAAAAAGAAAATGATCTACTAATTTGAGACGGAGGGAATAGTATCCTAATCCAAAACAAAATTCAATGTTTGATAGGTTATATATTTTGGGGCAAGGAGAAGAAAAATAATTTTTTTCCTACTAAAAAACTAAAAGTTCCCATAAATTTTACCAAGGACTCATGTATATATTATCACCAATATTATATGTTACCGACGATAAAGTAACATTCCTGTTGGGCTTTATTAAATCTCCTAATTGATGTCAAATTGTTGGATATTATTTTGGAAAAACTATATAAAGGGGCCATAAAACTCAAAATAATTAATGTTCATACCCCAATTCAAAGTAATTTAAGAAATATTATTCTCTCAAAAAAAAATTACGGCCATATCATTAAGGCTGATAATTTTTGTTTAACTGATATTAAATCAGTATCATATACTGTATTGATATCATTAAGACTGATAATTTCGCTTAAGTGATACTAAATCAATATATATATATATATATATATATAAAATAAAAAACTGTATTGGTATAATTAAGGTTTCTTGTTTAGAAATTACTCATTAGTCAATGATACTATAAGAGTATATGTATATTGTTGTGGTATCATTAAGATTTCTTGTTCAGCTATTACTCATTAGTCAATGATATTATAAGAGTATATGTATTTTGTTGTGGTATCATAAAGATTTCTTGTTCAGAAATTACTTATAGTATAATTGACTAATGAGTAATTTCTGAACCAGAAACCTTAATGATACCAATACAATATATATATATATATATTTATACTGATTTAGTATCAATTAAGCGAAATTATAAGTCTTAATGATACCAATACAATATATGATACTGATTTAGTATTAGTTAAGCGAAATTAGTTGGGAGGTATATAGTGTAATTATTTAGTGGGGTATGAATCTAAAGGGGTATATATTTGTATTTATTTTAATTTTATGGGGTATTTACTTAGTTTCTCCTATTATTTTATGCCAATTAAAAGCTAATATACTAGATTGATAATCTATGTATCTGCTAAATAAATGAAATATTCCTATGTGGCTTTGACACGTGGAAACCAAGCCAATTCCAAATTTTAATTGTCTCTTGGCTATATCTTGTTCCATTCCACGTGACATATCTGTCACGCCCCGAGCCTACACCCTGGAGACGACTGACACTCGAGAACTATTGCTGGCCCCAAGCGAACTCTTGGCTTGACTCAACTCTCAGCAAAAGAGTTACTCAATAATAAAAGAACTTTTAAAAGTAAAGTTTCAACTCAATGTCTCAAAATAATAAACTCATAAATGTATAAGAAAATTTAACTGGCCAAAAGAAGGCAACTCGAGTCTCAAACATTAATCAATGGAAATGAAAAACACTCATGAACTACTACTGTCTATCTATGAAGCTTCTTATACTATGAGGGATGTCGGGACAAGACCCCCGATCATCCTAACAAAGCTTAACTAATAGAAATAAATGAGGGATCCTCCGGAAGTAAGGAGGCTCACCAAACAACTCTGGGACTGCAAGTGGTATCAACGAAGCGCCTGTTGATGACCCTGATTACCTGTATCTGCATCATGAAAGATGCAGGCCAAATGGCGTCAGTACATGGAATGTACGAGCATGCTAGGAGAAATCTAAAACATGACATAAGCTTGAACTGGAACTGAAGAAACATACTCACCTCATCTCAAGTCGAGGTACTCAAACTCACAAATACTCAACTCAGTTCAATATATAAGCAACAATCGAGATGCATTATAAAGAAAACTTTTAAAACAGTAGATAACAACTCAATGTATTTAAAAATACAACAACAACTCAGTTTGTATGTAAACATACAAATTAACTCAATTTGAGAGATTCTCTAACCGACAACTATCACTATGAGCTATGTGATGATACAACGTCTCAGCTACACTGCCAAAACTGTCTTATACCTTGCCGGGGTATAGAACTCCTCAAGTAAGTGGATCCACTAAGCTATGCTTAAAAAGCAATAAGGAATCATCTAAAAAGTATGACCCTTTCTACCCACGTTGGCTAAATAGTTTATGAGGACTTTGAGTTATTTGAACTCGTCCCCATATCGGTGCTCAATACTTCTCCCAAAATATAACTTAGCTCATATGTTTAAAAATAGTTTCTCATCCTCAAACTTTGAGAGTATTACTCAAAAGGTTTCTCTTAAAAGAGATAGTACTAAAAACTCCCCATCAACTCATTTGGAAATCGATGTTTCCTCTCATTTTAAATGTAAAAACATTTACTCTTGGGAATACTTAGCTCCCATATATCATTTTGAAAAAAATGAACTCAACTCCACTCATCCTCATACTCAAGTCTTAATACAAGGTTTAAAAGATTTTAAAGGACTTTTCAAAATGACTCGAAAGAACTCTCAAGACTTTACTCTTAACTCTACCTTGAATTTGAATTATGAATTCAAGGGTTATGATTCATGTTACGAAGGATCTATCGATTTTTAGATGTAGTTTAGAGTAGTTAGAATCAGCAAGAGAGAAAAGATACATTTTAAAAGGACTTAGATGGAGCAAACGACTGAAAAAGGGTGGGGGCAGGCGACCCTGGCGCACTGCTGCCGCAGGGCGCCAGCCCCTGAACTTCAGAGACTCAAATGTGGCGCACTGCTGGCGCGCCACGCCAGACTTTCTGGCGCATCTGGGGAGCGCCGTGCCAGCCCTTCCCCAGGTCAATCCAACAATTTTTACTTCTCGGTTTTTATCCTAATTCGTCTAGAATCGATTGATTTCCTCAAATTTTCCTTAGATTCAATTACCCAATACAAGTACATGAGAATCTACTCAAAATAACCCTCAAACTCATTATGTTTATCTCAAGAACTCATCAAACTCATCATAAACGATTTAAGAATGAAACTTCAAGAAAACTCATCAAGAACTCAAATAATTCAACCTCAAGAACAAAATTACAGATAAAATCACATGATTGGCGTGTGGGTTAACGGACCCAACACTATGAGAACTCACATACCTTAATTTGGCGAAATTCCTTGACAAATCTCAAGAATCTTGACGAATGCCTTGAACCTCTCCTCTTTTCTCCTCTTGAACTCCTCTCAAAACCCTAAGCGTAATTAGGATTGTGAAAATTGACCCAAATCAGTTTAGACCCCTAAAATATTACTAAAAATGTTTAAAGCTGATAGGGTAAGGAAAAGACCAAAATACCCCTTATTAATTTGGGTAAATTTCCTTAATCGGACAGGCTGAACTCAAACGGGCATATCTCCTTCATCTGAACTCGAAAATTAGCAAACTCAGTGGCGTTGGAAGGATTCAAAGACCTTTCATTTGATATCTTATGGACCACCCAAGTCATCCTATATTGAGAGTTATGGTTGTTTGAAGTTGACCAAAAACTCACAACCTAAGCTTGACTTGAACAAATCTCAAATTAGCTCTTTCCAAATTAGTTCTTTCTAAATTTAGCTCTTTGCTAAGATGGGATGTTGCAATATCTCCCCCTTGGGAACATTCATCCTCAAATGAGATTACTCTAAGCAGACTAAGGGTGGCAATATGTAACACCTAGCTCAAACACCCAATATGCAATTTAATACAACATAACATATCAATTTAAAAAGTGTTTTACAAAAAGTCATTATCTTGGTCTGGAATTTCTCTGGAATAGAAGAGATATGGGTATCTCTTCTTTATATCCTCCTCAGCCTCCCAAGTAGCTTCCTCAACGAACTGATTCCTCCATAAGACCTTGATTGATGCTACATCATCGGTCCTCAACTTGCGAACCTGATGATCTAGAATCTGAACGGGTACCTCCTCATAAGATAGGATGTACTTAATACCAATATTTTCAGTAGGTATAGTAAGTGAAGGATCACCCATACACTTCTTCAACATTGAAATGTGAAATACCGGATGGACCGCTGCTAACTCTTGCAGTAGCTCCAACTCATAGGCTACATCGCCAATCCTCTTGGATATCCTGTAAGGACCAATATACCGGAGACTAAGCTTCCCCTTCTTGCCAAACCTCATAACACCCTTCATGGGTGAAACCTTCAAATAAACCCAATCATCCACTTCAAACTCTAAGTCTCTTCTCCTAACATCTGTTTAGGACTTATGACGACTCTGTGCTATTTTCAACCTTTCTTGAATAGTCCTCACTTTCTACATAGCTTGATGAACCAAGTATGGTCCTATCAACCCAGCCCTACTAACCTCAAACAATCCAATAGGAGATCTACATCTTCTCCCATAACAGCCTCATGGGGAGCCATTTAGATGCTAGAGTGATAACTGTTGTTGTAAGCAAACTCAATGAGAGGTAAGTGATCATCCCAATTTCCCATGAAATTAATCACACATGCCCTTAACATATCATCCTATAATAACCAGCCAATCCCAAGAAACTCGTTATATCAGTTGGAGATGTGGGTCTGGGCCAGTTTTGCGCTACCTCAATTTTCTGAGTGTCAACTCGAATCCCATCACCAGAAACAATGTGGCCTAAGAACGCCACCGACTCAAGCCAAAACTCATACTTAGAAAATTTGGCATACAATTCTCTATCTCTGAGAGTTTGGAGAATTACTCTGAGATGACTAGCATGATGTTCCTCATTCCTCGAATAAATCTGAATGTTATCAATGAATTCGATAACAAACATATCAAGATAAGGCTTAAACACTCTGTTCATAAGGTCCATGAACGGTGCAGGAGCATTAGTTAAGCCAAAAGACATGACTAGAAATTCATAATGACCATAACGGGTCCTGAACGCTGTCTTTGGAATATCACTTTCTCTTACTCTTAACTGATGATAACCAGATCTGAGGTCTGATCTATCTTAGAAAAATAGGTGGCACCCTGAAGTTAATCGAAAAGATCATCAATTTTCGGAAGGGGATGCTTATTCTTGAAAGTAACCTTGTTCAATTGGCGGTAATCAATACACATCCTAAGTGAACCATCCTTCTTCCTCACAAATAAGACTGGAGTGCCCCAAGGTGATACACTTGGTCGAATGAACCCTTTATCAAGAAGGTCTTTCAACTCAGCTGGAGCCATTCTATATGGCGGAATAGATATAGGACGAGTATCAGGAAAAATATCTATACCGAAGTCTATTTCTCTCTCAGGAGGGACTCCGGAAGATCATCTAGAAAGCCCTCTGGAAACTCACTCACAACTGGAACTGACTGAATAGGTGGTGTCTCAACAGTAGAGTCATTAACTCGGACTACGTGATAGATTCAGCCTTGGAAACTAAGTTTCTCACCTTAAAGTATGAAATAAAATGACACTTAGGCACTGCTGAGCTACTCTTCCTCTCAACAACTGTCTCATTAGGAAACTGGAACTTAACTACTCAAGTTCTACAATCAACTGAGGCATATGAGGCATGAAGCCAGTCCATACCGAGAATAACATCAAAGTCCACGCTCAACTAAGTCAGCCATGGTATCCTTGTGATTGACATAAATGGTACAATCTCGATAAACTCTCGTAGCTAGAATAGATTCACCAACAAGTGTGGAAACACTAAAGGGCTGAAGTTGTTCGGGAATAATATCAAACCTCATAGAAACATAAGGAGTCACAAAATATAGACTCTCACCAGGATCAAGTAAAGCATAAACATCAAAAGTAAAGACTTTGATCATACCAGTGACAACATCTGGTGAATTATCTTATTCTTGACGTCTGGTGATAGCATACAGACGGTTTGCTCCTCCGCTTGTCCCCGAAGTAACTCTTCTAGGTGCAGCTTTGTCTAGCGGAGCCACTAAAGAATATTGGGCTCTATTTCCCCCATTACCATTACCCTGCCTGTTCCTAGGGCACTCTCTCATGAAGTGACCATTCTGACCACACTTGAAGCAACCAGTGGATCCATCACGACACGCTCCTGGGTGGTTCCTACCAGACTTAGCGCATGCAGGAGTCCCATTACCTCCTTGTGCCACACTACCTTGAGACTGTGCAGGTCTAGCTCTGAAGTTCTGAGAATTTTATTCAAGACTTCTAGAGAGAGACATATTTGGAGAGGAAGAACTTGATTTCTTATGTAAATTTGAGAGAATGATTTCAATTAGGGAAATTTGGGGTTAAAATGTTTATATAGGGATTTTAGTGAAGGGTAAAATGACATAGTATTATGCTAGACTAATTAGGAAATGACCCAACTGCCCCTAAAAATAAATGCCGACCCACGACCCACAGACCTTGACCGACGATCCGTCCTGTTGGTCCGTCGTTTAGCGTCAGAAGCATGAAATTGTGGTCCTGACCTACGGACCCTCAACCACTGACCGTGGACCCAACAAAGGTCCGTTGGTCTAGGCTGTGGTTCGTGGCCCTCTAAGCCCTTTTTGGGTGCTAATCCACGGACAGGACCCACGGTCCGTGGCTCAATCAACGTGTCGTGGTTGGCCTCTGTCGGATGGCACCAGAAGCTTCTGAAAATTGTTATCATGCCCTTTATCTAATCTGAGGTGTTACATTATCTCCCCCTTGAGATCATTCATCCTTGAATGAGATTCAAGACATCATAAGAGGGGTGGAAACTAACTCTAACAACCCATCATGCATGCAATACACATATCCGAGGAGGAAACATCAATATCAAGCTAAACATATTCAAATATCACATCATAAAGTCAACATGCAACTCATACTCAAATGCACACAAACATTTAGATATCAATCAAATAAACTCCTTTTCTGAAAACTTAAACTTTTTCATGAACATGCATAAATGAGAAAATCATGGAAACATTTAAGACACATGACACTAAAAGAGCAAACCATGAGAAACTCATTACCTCAAGCTAGAGTAGGGGTAGAAGGAAAGAGATGAGGATATCGAGAAAGCATATCGGCCTCGGCCTCCCAAGTAGCACCCTCAACTAACTGATTCCCCAATTCATTTGGCAATTCAAGCTCATAAGCAACTTTACCAATACGCCTCAAAATCTGATATGGGCCCACATATCGGGTACTAAGCTTCCCTTTCTTACCAAACCTCATTACGCCCTTCATGGGTGAAATTTTCAAATAGATCCAATCATTTACTTCAAATTGAAGATCTCTCCTCCTCACATCGGCATAATACTTTTGCCGACTTTGATTCATTTTCAACCTTTCTCTAATAAGTCAAACTTTCTCCATAGCTTCATGCACCAACTCGAGACCTATTAGGGCAACTTCTTCACCCACCTCAAACTAACCTACAAGAGACCTACACCTCCTACCATACAAGGCCTCAAATGGAGCCATACCAATACTCGAGTGATAACTATTGTTATAAGCAAACTCAATTAATGGCAAATGGACATCCCAATTACCCTTGAAATCAATCACACAAGCTCTCAACATATCTTCCAAAGTTTGGATCGTACGCTCCGCTTGCCCATCGGTTTGGGGATGAAAGGTCGTGCTAAGCTTAACACGAGTACCAAGACCCTTTTGAAAAGATTTCCAAAACTGAGAAGTGAATTGGGTACTACAATCTCAGATAATGGACAAAGGCACTCCATGCAACTTTACCATTTCTCTCAAATATAACTTGGTAGAGTCCTCCGCAGAATAAGACACCTTGATGGGAATAAAATGAGCTGATTTCATATCCGATCTACTATAACCCAAATCAAGTCATGTTGTCGCCGGGTGCGAGGCAAACCAACAATGAAGTCCATATTTAAATCTTTCCACTTCCAAGTAGGAATGCTAATGTCTTGGGACAAACCTCTCGGTTTCTAATGCTCAACTTTCACTTGTTGACAATTAGGATACTTAGCCACAAATCCCGCAATATCCTTGTTCATCCCATTCCACCAATAAGTCTCCCGCAAATCACAATACATCTTGGTGGCTCCCGGGTGAATGGAACACCGAGAGCTAAGGGCTTCTGACAAGATATGTTCCCTCAAATCATCAACATTAGGAACACATAAGAGACCTTGATATCTAAGTACAACATCTCCCCCTTGGGAGAAAGCCTTTACATAATTTTTAAGCACCACCTCTTTCTATTCAACCAAAGTTGGATCAAGACCTTTCTTGGCTTTCACATCTGCCACAAAAGACGATTCTGAACCATTGTGGACCATAACACCACCCTTGGTAGAGTCCACTAACTGAACACCCAACCGGGCTAAAATATCTCGAACCAACTCCTTCTTATCTTCTTCAATATGAGCAATACTACTCATAGATAACCGACTAAGAGCATCTGCCACCACATTTGCTTTACCGGGGTGATAGAGAACACTCATATCATAATCTTTCAATAACTCTAGCCACCTTCTTCGGTGGAGATTTAGATCCTTCTAATTAAACGCATATTACAAACCCTTATGGTCGGTGAAAACATCGACATGAACACCATACAAATAGTGCCTGCAAATCTTTAAGGCAAAATCAACCGCCTCTAGTTCAAGGTCATGGATAGGATAATTCTTCTCATGAATTTTAAGTTGCCTCGACGCATAGGGAATGAATTTTCCATTTTGCATAAGAACACATCCTAACCCAATTCTAGAGGCATCACAATAAACCATAAAACCATCAGTCCCTTCTGGTAAAGTCAACACCGGAGTGAAAGTTAGTCTATCCTTCAATTCCTGAAAACTCTTCTCACATGCTTCGGACCATATGGACTTAGCCTTCTTTTGAGTCAAAGCTGTCAAAGGATAGGCAATCGAAGAGAACCCTTCAACGAACCTCCTATAATAACCGGCTAAAGACAATAAACTTCTAATATCCGAAGGGGATAGAGGTCTAGGAAAATTCTTGACCGTATCCATCTTCTTAAGATCTACCTCAATACCCTTATTTGAAATAATGTGACCAAGAAAAGCTACGGACCTTAGCCAAAACTCACATTTGCTACACTTCTTAAAGAGTTGTTGGTCCTTGAGAATTTGCAACACGATCCTCAAATGATCAATATGCTCATCCTCACTTCTCGAATAGATCAATATATCATCAACGAACACAATCACAAACATGTCAAGGTATTATCTAAACACGCTATTCATCAAATCCATAAATGTCGCCGGAGCATTAGTCAACCCAAACGACATTACCAAAAACTCATAATGACCATACAGAGTATGAAAATCCTTTTTCGGAATGTCATCTTCTTTCACCCTCAACTGGTGATAACCCGACCGAAAGTCAATCTTGGTGAAATAACTTACTCCTTGAAGTTGGTCAAATAAATCATCTATCCTTGGAAGAGAATACTTATTCTTAATGGTTACCTTGTTTAGGTGACGATAGTCAATACACATATGAAGAGAACCATCTTTATTTCTAACAAACAAAACTGAAGCACCCCATGGAGAGATACTCGGTTGGATGAAACTCTTATCCAAAAAATCTTTCAATTGTTCTTTCAACTCCTTTAGTTCTGCCGGAGCTATTCGGTAAGGGGGAATAGAAATAGGTTACGTATCATGGAGAAGGTCAATACTGAAGTTTATTTCCCTTTCGGGAGGAATACCGGGTAAATCATCTGGGAACACTTCTGGAAACTCATTAACAATAGGGACCAACTCAAGAGTAGGGGTTTCAGAATCCACATCCCTCACCATAACTAGATGGTACATGCAACCCTTAGCAATCATCTTCCTAGCTTTAAGACAAGAGACAAACTGACCCTTAGGCATAAAATTTCCCTCTTTCCACTCTAAGACAGGGTAATTCGGGAACTGAAACTTGACTACATGAGTTCTACAGTCAACAGAAGCATAACATGAGTGCAACCAATCCATCCCAAGTATAACATCAAAATCTTGCATATCAAGCTCTATCAAGTCAACAAAAGTAACTCTATGGGACACTTTCTATAGACCTTCTTAGCCACAATAGAATCACCAACAGGAGTAGAGATAGAAAAGGGATCTAACAACACATTCGGAAGAACATCAAACCTCCTAGCCACATATAGTGTCATAAAATACAAGGTAGCACCGGGATCAAGTAAAGCATAAACATCAAGTTGGAAGACTGTCAACATACCAGTAACCACATCGGGAGACACCTCTAGCTCATCACAAGTTTGAAGTGCATAAAATTGGTTTTTCTTGGAAGTATCTGAACCCGAACCACTAGGAGGAGCTTGATTAACCTCTCTTCCCTTAGCCATAAGCATTGGGCAATCTCTCATCTTATGACCACTTTTACCATAACTGAAGCAACCATCCGTGCCGTCTAGGCACTTACCCTCGTACTTTTTTCCACACCTAGCACAAGTAGACATAGGCAATGAAGAGCCACTACTATTCCCTCCTTGAGTCTTAGGGTTAAACACCCTATCTTTGTTGAACTTAGGAGGAGCATTGGAGGAACCTTGACCAGAATTTTTTTTTCAAAATCTAGGACGACCATGTCCATCGGACCTTGCATGAGAGAAATTTCCATCACCAGTTTTAGCCCTTTTTGTCTCCCTAGAATTTTCCTTAAGTTTCTCCTCTTCGATCTGCTAAGCATGAACCATGAGACGAGAGATGGCCATGTCATTAATGAGCATGATAGTATGACATTTTTTAACCACCATTTCAGACACACCCGAAACGAACTTACTCACCCTTGCTCTAGGATCGACAACCATTGTAGGGGCATATTTAGACAATTGTGTGAACTTCAAAGCATATTCCCACACACTCATACTTCCTTGACGAAGGTTGATGAACTCAAGCACCTTTTTCTCCCTCATCTCAAGGGGAAAGAACCTATCAAGGAAAGCAACCTTAAACTTCTCCCAATCAAGAGGACCCGCATCTTTCGGTCTCCCTTCTTTCCATTGGTTGTACCATATTTGAGCAACACCCTTAAGTTGATAAGCGGCCAACTCCATCTTTTCCACCGGTGTTACTCCCATGATCATCAAAACCTTGTAAACCTCATCAATGAACTCTTGAGGATCTTCCTCATACTTTGAACCATGAAACTCTGGAGGATTTATTCTAGTGAAGTCCCTCACTCTAGATGTCGTCGTCCCCACATTTGGGTTTACGGGAACCACAACCCCCCTATTGGCTTGGGCCGTCATGGCTTGAGCCAATACCTGAAAAGCAGCCCTAAACTCCGCATTAATCACTTGCTCAGCCAAAGGATCGATCGGAGCTTAAGGAGCTTGGGGAGGAGCTTTTTGTTCCGCATTCTCCCTCACATTTCTTCTAACATAAGCTCTTTAAGTAGTCATATCATGCAGAGCATCTGACAAGGATTAGGAGAGAGACCTTATAGAGTAAAAATTTATCACACGGCTTTAGAGTAATGAAAGCAGTAGAGTTTCCTAAACATGTTGTAGCCTCTCATTCATAAATGTGGCTCGCTTCACACCAATGAACAAGACTCTACTTGACGTAGCTTATGAGACATCCTAGGACCATTCTAAACCTTGTGCTCTGATTACCAAGTTTGTCACGACCCAGGGGTACACCCTAGATGTAACATGGCGTATATGACCCCGAGAGGCCCCATACAAGCCACTTAGCATTCATAACATAAGAAATAGAACAAAGAAAATAAAGACAACATTTTAAGTCCAAAAGTTTTATAAAATCAAAGCAGAAGTCTAAACACTTTGTCTCAATAGCCATCTAATACAATAGAATGAAATTGGGCCTAGCCCATACGTCATGTCCAAAAATGAAAATAAGAAAGAGTAACTCTAGTATATCCAGAGTGCAACCAATCCATACCCAGAATAACTTCAAAATCTAGCATATCAAGCTCTACCAAATTAACAACAGTAACTCTATGGGATAAGGAGAGGGACACTTTCTATAGACCCTCTCAGCCACAATAGAATCACCAACATGAGTAGAGACAGAAAAAGGATCTAACAACACATCAGGGAGCATACCAAATCTCATAGCCACATATGGAGTCACAAAAAACAAGGTAGCATCGGGATCAAGTAAAGCATAAACATCAAGTTGAAAGATTTTCAACATACCGGTAACCACATCGGAAGAACCCTCTTGTTCACCATGAGTTTGAAGCACATAGAACCTATTTATCTTGGGAGCACTAGTACCCGAACCACTCAGACCGGATGAAGGATAGGGTTGAGCCCTACGACGACTATCTCTCTCATTCTTAGAAACTGAAGGACAATCCCTTATCTTTTGATCCATCTTACCACAACCAAAACAAGCATTGGAACCCGCTAGACATTTACCTTCATGCTATCTTCCACACTTAGCACAATTAGGCAAAAAAGACCCATTACCACCTCCTTGAGGTTTAGGGTTAGACATCCTCTCTTTGTTGAACCTAGGAGAATTATAGGAACTTTGCCCGAAGAACCTTTGTCGATACCTAGGACGACCATGTCCATCAGACCTTGCATGAGAGAAATTACCATCACCAGTTCTAGACCTCTTTGTCACCCTAGACCTCTCCTTAAGTTTCTCCTCTTCAATCTGTTGGGCATGAACCATGAGACGAGAGATATCCATGTCATAATTAAGAATATTCGTATGAAATTCTTTCATTACCAATTCAGACACACCCGAAATGAACTTTCTCATCCTTGCCCTAGAACCAGCAACTATAGAAGGAGCATAGTTTGACAATTGAGTAAATCTCAAGGCATATTCTTTCACACTCATGTTCCCTTGTTGGAGATTGATAAACTCAAGCACTTTTGCATCCCTCATCTCAATAGGAAAGAACCTATCAAGAAAAGTGGACTGAAACCTTTCCCATTCTAGGGGACCCGCATCCACCGGTCTTGCTTCCTTCCATTGGTTGAGCCAAATTTGAGCAACACCTTTAAGTTGATAAGCGGCCAATTCCACCTTTTCCACCAGAGTCACTCCCATATTAGTCAATACCTTGTAAACCTCATCAATGAACTCTTGAGGATCCTCCTCAACCTTAGAACCGTAGAATTTCGGAGGATTCATCCTAGTGAAGTCCCTCACTCTAGATGTCACCGTACCCAAATTTGGGTTCACGGGCTTCACAACTTCCCTATTGTCTTGGGCTGTCACGCATGAGCCAACACTTGAAAAGCAGTCCTAAACTCCGCATTAGTCACTTGCTCGACCAAAGGTTCAACCGGAGCTTGAGGTGGAGCTCCTTGACCAATCTCTTCTCCCTCATTCCTTCTAGCGAAAGCTCTTCGAGTAGTCATATCATGTAGACCATCGGATAAGGATTAAGAGAGAGACCTTATAGAGTTAAAATCTATCGCACGACTTAGAGTAATGAAGAAGTGAAGTTTCCTAAACATCTTGTAGCCTCTCATTCATAAATGTGGCGTGCTTCACACTCATGAACAAGACTCTACTAGACGTGGTTTTCAGACATCCTAGAACCTTTCTAAACCTTGTGCTCTGATTATTAAGTTTTTGATAACCCAGGGGTACACCCTAGACGTAACATGACATACAAGACCCCGAGAGGCCTCATATAAGCCACTTAGCATTCATAGTCAAGATGATAGAAAATTGGTAAAATTTAAAACATTTTCAACAACATCAAAGTTTTATAAAACGAAGCGGAAGTCTAATACACTTGTCTCAAAAACTATCTAATACAATAGAATCCTTGGGACACATCCCATACAACAATGTTCAAAACTTAAGATCCAAAGAACATAAGGAAATGGTGGCCAAATCCTCGAATGCTATGGGGACTCACCAATCTTCAACCTTGCCTCTACTATAGATCCTAGCCATGGAGATGAGAGTCAGGAACATCGGACTCTACATTTGGATAAGAAATGTAGGAAAGAGTATGTGTTAGTACAAGAATTTACTAAATATGATAACTTGCATAAACATCAACATAAATATAAGAGTTAGACAACATAAGTCATAAGTATAATCAATGCACATAATGGATCATTTCAACATATAAGGAATACTTCTTGAATTAACCTCTATTCATCCTTAATCATCATGGAAGGCAACTCAAGCAACAATCCAAGCTAATCACATATCATTCTTATCTTTAGCTTATCTTTTATAGACATGGGGAATCGCCTCTTGCCTCCCAATAAAGGCTCATGGGTATTCATCTCTTGCCTTACATAAAGGATCATGGGTACTCGCCTCCATGTACAACTTATGGGATCATGGGTAACTCGCCTCCATGCCCAACATCATATGACACGGGTACTCTCCTCCATGCCATTATATAAGGATCATGGGTAATCTCCTCCATGTCCAATCATTATTATAGGAACGTGGGGAGTCGCCTCTTATTCAACATCAAGGAATAAGGGTAGTCGCCTCTTATTCAATTCTAAGGAATATGGGTAATCGCCTCTTATTCAACTCTAAGGAATATAGGTAACACATCATATCCTTCTCATTTAGAGGTCAAGGGTAATCACCTCTAGCCTAATCAATTTCTTAGTCTTTTAACTTAGATTCATTTTAGGTGAGCAACCCTTCAACCTATAATCATTCAATGTGAGAAAGACTTTCACATTCATACTTAAGCAATTCATGTGGGTAAATTCCTTCCACAACAATCACATCAATAATAAAAAATTCATCACATATGCTTCACTCTCAAAACAATACCTATCATAATCATCATATATGCTTCAATCTCAAAGCAATTCATAATGCACCTTATTTATCCTATAAGAATACATCTAAATCCATAATTTCTCCTTTCATGGAGTAAAACCCATTTACATCAATTTTAACTTAGAAACATGGTTTAAGCATGGATACATGTAAATTCATCCTAAAAACATGTAATCATATCAATTCATGCATAAACAATCATAACCCAATCATTTGGATCAACATTCATCAAGACCCACAACATTAGAAGAAAACCCTAACTCAATTTATTTTTTTCATCAAGGGTTATGGGAGCGATAGAATATAAATAACGGTCTTGGTGGTCGTGGGAGGTGGACACCACTTGGCAAGCCACTGTGAGCTACCACGGGCAGCACCACGCCTCGTGGTGCCTTTCACGGCCCGTATCGATCCACGTGAAGGTTGCCCAGGCTCATTTATTTTTCTCATGACCTCTCACTTAGCCCCTAGCTTAGACTACTAGAATCCGAGGTATTACATACTTTGTCATTGCATCCGGTATAGTTTACAGTTATCTTTCTGTACATTCTTTATCATGGTTCAACTTATATGATTATCCAGCCTATATTGTTGTTCAACTTATATATATTTGTTCAACTTAGTATCTATATCATGCATGCTGAGTACATTCCAAGTACTGGCACATATTTTATGCTACATTGTTTCATGATGTACGTTCAAGATCACGAGTGACCCCAAGCTAAGCCTACATCTGGCATATATCAAGCATGGAAAAATACAATTTAAATACTAATCCAAGCTTAAACATCATAGAGTAGCTCATTAAATTTTGAATCAAGTCTAAGTGAAAAAATCTTTCACCAAGCTATGATCCCCTTAATATGTGAGTAAACCTTTCCCAATTTCATTGATGCTCATCTTAAAGCAACCTAGATCATAAAACAATCCTTTTTCATAAATCATGCATAAGTTCATGAAAACATCATTCCTTGATTCATAGCCTTTCTTCAAATTCATGCAAATTAGGGTTCATATGGAATTGATTGAAAAACATGTAATTATGTCAAAACAATTATAAAATGATCAAAATCAAACAACTAAATCCATATAAATAGGACCAATGAGGAATTAAATTGAAACCTAATCCATTTAAGGAAATTGAATTGGAGAATTAGAGAAGTCTGTGGGACTCAATGGGTAAATGGAACCCATTTATGAACTCCCTACATACCTTAATCTTGAAGCCCTAAGAAATTTATGAATAAAGGAGACTTGAACTTTAAGAACCCTAGCTTCTTATTCCTTGATCGAGAGAGAGGATTTTGGAGAAAACCTTAGAGAGGGTTTGGGAATTTGATTGAATGAGAGAGTTAGAGAACTTTCAAAGGGTGAAGGGTAGTTATATGGCTTAGAATTTGGGATAAAATGATGTAGTATATGCATTAAATTCATAGAAAAAGACCAAAATATGTTTTAAAATGATTGTCGGTCAGTGCCACGGTGGTGACCTACGGTCTATTGATTTCTACGGACCGTACTAGTCAACCGTAGACCAAGTACTGGATCCTAAAATCTTATCCAACTTGACAAGACTTTTATACGGCCTGTAGGATTTCCTACGGTCCGTAGACCCAAACTGTAGAACCCAAGTTTCACTCAAAAATTTCACTAAGTTTGGAACACATCTACGTGACCTTTCTACCGTTCGTCAAAACTCCTATGATTCATCATATTCATTCATAGGTCAAACTTCAGGAACTCAATTTTCCAAAAACTCATCTCCAGGTCTACAACTTCCTTCCTACGGTCCGTAGGTTGGACTAGTAGAACCTAATGCAGTCAAATTTTCTGTATTTTCATTACTTTTCAACTTTCCAACTTCTGAGATGTTACATGCCTAAAATCAATACACATGCACATCGTACAGTCCTTCTTCTTCACAAAACGAATGGGAGCGTCCCAAGGCGATAAACTAGGTATGATGAATCACTTACCCAAGAGATCCTGAAGCTGAACATTGAGCTCCTTGAGCTCTGAGGAGCCATCCGATAAGGTAGAATGGAATTAGTCCGAGTACCCGGATAAAGCTCAATCGGAAAGTTTATATCACGCTCTGTGGGTAGGCTAGGTAGGTCGGTATGAAACACATCTAAAAAGTCACAAACAAATGGAACTGACTCAACTGGAGGGACCTCCCTACTGACATCACCCACATAGGCCAAATAAGATAACCACCCGCTAGCCACTAGCCTCTAGGCCCGAACAAAAGAGATAACTCTAACCAGTTTACAACCACGGGAGCCCTGCCAGACCACCAAGGGAATACCAAGAATGTATAAGGTAACAGTCATAGAGATTCTAAGACCGCGTGGTAGGGAGATAACAGTCGATGCCTAGAATCACATCGAATTCAAGCATATTAAGAAAAATAAGGCCAACCCAGGTGTCACGCCCCTGGATAGTACCATACAAGATCAAAACTACTGATACACTATCCTCAATGATGAATGTAACACCCCGAGGCTACCCCTAGACGTAACACGAGACCTAGGATCACGAGTGACCCCAAGCTAAACCCTAGTTTGGCATATATCAAGCATACTGAATATAAATAAGTAAAACATATACTATGTGGAAGCTAAATCAAAGGATATTTGAAGAGGGAACAAAAACCAACCAGTCTGAATATCTAAAATGTAATAAGAGTTTAGTGATGCCTGAAACAACACTTAACAACTCGAGCTGAATCTACTAATATGTCTGAAAAGCCTCTAACTGAGTTGAGTTGTTGGGACATGCCTCCAGCTAACTCTAACAAAACTGAAAACTCAAAGTAAAGACTAAAATAGAAAGCATGTATATTGTCCTTGAAGTATGAGGAATCACCACTGAAGTTGTTGAAGTCGAATCGAGATTCGATCAAAGCGTGATCTGGAAGCTGAGTGCCTGAACATACATCATGAAATGATGTGGCGCAGAGTATGCGTCAATACTTGGAATGTACTAAGCATGCAGGATATAGATACTAAACAGAATAATAGATATATAAGCTGAACAAAGATATAACAGAGAAATGATATAATCTGAGCAAGGATATAGATACTGAAGTATAATTTAAAAACTAAACTGAATGCAATGACCAAGTACTAATCATGAAGATAACATGTTAAACTGATTACTGAAGTAAATGCTGAAAACCTGGTCAATGTACTAAGAGTCTGACTGTGGGAGCTACTATTGATTGACATAAACCACGTGAGCTAAACTTGGATTGTGATGTATACGCTCCATCGAGAGGACCCAATATACCTTGCCAGGGGTATAAAGGCATGACTGTGGCGTGATCACTAAAACTGATGCCCAGATGAGGGGACTTATAATCCTATGTGGGCACGTAGTTCTGGGACTTGAGGGTACACTGAACCCTAGTCCAACTCGGTGCTAAGTCTACTCCCAACTGAAGACATATGAAGCTAAAATGCACTAACATACTGAATAGCTCAAATACTGACATGCTAACTGATAATGCAACATTTATATATTGAGAACATGGCATTCAAAATTTGAAGCATGATTTATGTCCGACTGGCCTAGCAAGTATAATTCATGTACTAGGATAAATTTACACAAGCTAGGGTTCTGAGTTCTATGCAAGGAGCTATACTAGTTTATCAAGAAACATGTTGTTTAGATCAAGCGAATAAAACAATCGAATTTACAATAAATCTTAAAAATATAGAAACCCTAGGTCTGAACAGTTCATGAGAAATGAAGATACTAAATGAATTTTTAGAGGCCTAATGGGTGAAAGGGACCCACTAGTGAAATCCCACATACCTGTTGACAAAATCTACGGAGAAATCCTTTGGATTTCAGGGGTGAACTTCGAAAAACACCTCTGCTTGTTCTTAGATGGAACTGGTGACTTTTCCTCTTCTTTTAGCTCTAAGTTGGATGATATTTTTGAGAATGGGGGTTCTGGGGATTTTCTGACTAGATTATTAGGCTTAGACTGAGTAAAATGACGTAGTTTAAGCATCAAATGACGAAATTTATGTCCCCAATGCATAGGGAAAAGGACCAAAATGACCCTGACTTAAAAGCTGACGAAGGCCTTCACGATGGGATTGACGGGCCGTCATTAGGACCACTTCCCGTCAACTGGGTCGTGGTTATGGCCCTGCCCAATAGTTCTCTACTGAAACAAGTGTAACTATTTACTCCGAGCTTGGATTTTAGCAAACTCAGTGGCGTTGGAAAGAGGAATAAAATATTGTTACTTTGATAGGTCATGGGCCACCTAATTTATTTTGTGCTAAAAAGATATAACCGTTTGAAGTTGACCCAAAACATGAAGGCTGACATGTTCCCTCCACAGTCCACTTCACGGACCGTGTGAAGCACCACGGGCCGTATAGGCCACCTGGTTCTTCACAGGAGCTGGGGTGGTACAGGGTTGATTTCATGAGCCACTTGACGGACTGTGTGGGGTTCCACATCCCATGGAGGCTCTGTGGTCCTCCATTCCCGGCTGGATGTGAACCACGATGAGGGTGATGGGTCGTGGTCCTGTTCACGGCCCGTGAACCCGTCTGTGGTTCACTCTTTTTCTCCTGTTCAGTCTTAGTTATATCCTGAGGTTTTACTATATCTCCCCCTTGGGATCATTCTTCCTCGAATGAAGAATACACAAGCTGAGCATGGGGGGAGAGGCTATAATCCCTACCAACTGGTGCTAGAAACCGATATCTAACTGAACTAAGTTCCATAAACATGCAAAAGGGTTAAAATGCAATGATAACTGAGGGAACAAGATACTGAGACTGAATTACACAAGAGTAAATTGAGAGAGTGAAGAGGATTTAGTACCTCAAGCTGAAACTGAATTGGAAGGAAAGAGGTGAGGATACTTGGCTCTCATGGCTGTTTCTGCTTCCCAAGTAGATCCTTTTACGGACTGACTCCTCCACAAAAGCTTTACTAAAGTGACTTCCTTATCTCTCAACCTACGAACCTGACGGTCACGAATCTCAACGGGCACCTCTTCATAAGTGAGAGTATCCTTCACAACCACACTCTCTAATGGTACTATCGATGTCTGATCACCCACACACTTCTTCAACAAGGAAATGTGAAAGACTGGATGAACCGCTTCTAGTTCTGCTGGCAACTCTAACTCATAAGCCACATTACCAACCCTTTTCAGGATTTTGTAAGGACCTACATATCTAGGACTGATATTACCTTTCTTGCCAAATCTCATCACCTCATTCATGGGTGACACTTTAAGGAAAACCCAATCATCAATTTAAAACTTTAAGTCCTTTTTCCTCACATCTGCATAGGACTTCTGACGACTTAGAGATGTCTTTAGTCTATCTCTGATGAGATGAACTTTTTCCATAGCCTCATGAACCGAATCTAACCCAATCAAGGTTGTTTCACCTTCTTCAAACCAACCAATCAGAGACCTGCATCTACGCCCATATAGTGCCTCATATGGGGCCATCTGAATACTGGAATGGAAACTATTATTATAGGCGAACTCTGTGAGAGGTAGGTGATCATCTAAATTACCCTTGAAATCGATCACGCAAGCTCTCAACATGTCTTCTAAGGTCTGAATGGTACGATCGGCCTGACCATCTATCTACAGATGAAATGATGTACTGAGATTTACCTGAGTACCAAGACCTTTCTGAAACGATTTCCAAAAATGAGATGTAAACTGAGGACCTCAATCTGAGGCTATAGACAAGGGGACTCCATGCAACCTGACTATCTCGCTAATATAGAGTTTAGCATAATCCTCCACATAATCGATAGTCTAGACAGCTAATAAGTGAGCTTATTTAGTGACTCTTTCCACTATCACGCAAATGAAGTGATGTTGTCTGCGAGTACGAGGTAAACTTGTAATGAAATCCATGTTTATCACTTCCCACTTTCATGTAGGAATGTTAATCTCTTGAGTCACACCTCCTGGTTTTTGATGTTCTACTTTAACCTATTGACAGTTAGGACACTTAGCCATAAAATCTACGATGTCTCTCTTCATGTCGTTCCACCAAAAGACGTCCCGTAGATCACGGTACATCTTAGTCGAACCTAGATGAATGGAATATCTAGAATTATGGGCTTCTATAAGGATCTGCTTCCTCAACTCACCAACATTAGGAACACATAAGCGACCTTGATAACAAAGTACACCATCTGCCCCTTGGGAGGAAACCTCTACTCTCTGCTAATGAACTGCCCCTTTCAACTGAAGTAATATAGGATCGCTATCCTGTTTTTCCTTAACCTCCACTACCAATGAATATTCTGACCCATTCTGAACTATCACCCCACCACCTTACGTGTCCATAAGGCAAACTCCTAATCGAGCAAGCCGGTGAACATCTTTGGCTAATTCTTTCCTCTCTTCTTCAACATGTGCTACACTACCCATGGATAGTCTGCTAAGGGTGACATCCACTACATTTTCCTTACCCAGATGGTAGAGCACATTCATGATAGTCTTTGAGGAATTCAATGCATTTCCTCTGATGAAGATTCAACTCTTTCTTGGTGAACACATACTGGAAGCTCTTATGATCTGTGAACACATCAATATGAACACCATATAAGTAGTGTCTCCAAATCTTTAGGGCAAATACTACAGCTACAAGCTTAAGGTCATGAGTCGGGTAGTTCTTCTCATGGACCTTAAGCAGTCTAGAAGCATAAGCTATGACCTTACATTGCTGCATCAACATACAACCTAGGACGACCATGAATGCATCACAATAAACCACATAATCGTCTGACCCATCAGGTAGAGTCAAAACAGGAGTTGTAGTCAACCTAGTCTTCAATTCTGAGAAGATTTTCTCACAATCATCTGACCACAAAAACTTGACCTTCTTCTGAGTCAACTTAGTCAATGGGGAAGCTATGGATGAAAATCCTTCAACAAACCTTCTATAGTAACCAGCCAAACCCAAGAAACTTCTGATATGAGTTGGAGAGGTGGGTCTGGGCCAGTGTTGTATTACTTCAGCTTTCTGAGAATTCACTTGGATCCCTCTGTTGGATACCACATGACCAAGGAAAGCGACCAACTGTAACCAGAATTCACATTTGCTGAACCTAGTGAATAACTGGCAATCCTTGAGAGTCTGTAGAAAAACTCTCAGATGAGTCGCATGCCCTTCCTCACACCGCGAATAAATAAGGATATCATTAATAAAGATGAAGAAGAACAAGTCCAAATATTTTTTGAACACCATGTTCATTAAGTCCATGAAAGCTTCAGGAGCA
Source organism: Solanum etuberosum (assembly GCA_029582245.1). Lineage (NCBI taxonomy): Eukaryota > Viridiplantae > Streptophyta > Magnoliopsida > Solanales > Solanaceae > Solanum > Solanum etuberosum. The sequence continues at coordinate 48,981 of JAJONR010004077.1, forward strand.
TTTGTTAGTCCAAAAGACATTACTACAAAGTCATAGTGACCATACCGAGTCTTGAAGGTTGTCTTCTAGATGTCACTATCTCTAACTCTGAGATGATGATAGCCAGATCTGAAGTCTGTCTTAGAAAAACAAATACCACCCTGAAGTTGGTCGAACAATTCATCAATCCTGGGATGGATATTTATTCTTGATTGTGACTAACGATAGTCAATGCACATTCTGAGAGAACCATCTTTATTTTTCACGAAAAATACTGGAGCACCCCATGGAGAGATACTTGGTCTGATGAAGCACTTATCTAGAAGGTATTTCAACTATTCTTGTAATTCCTTAAGCTCAGCTGGAGCCATTCTATAAGGATGAATCAAAATAGGCTGGGTATCTGGAAGGAGATCTATTCTGAAGTCTATTTCCCTTTCGGGAAGGACTCCGAGAAGATCTTCTGGAAAAACTTCTGGAAACTTATTTACGACTAGGACTGACTCAAGAGTTGGGGTTTCGGAGTTTGAATCCTTAACCCAAACAAGATGATAGATATATCATTTGGAAATCATTTTCCTAGCCTTAAGGTCAGAGATAAATGGACCCAGAGGCACTAGGCTACTACCCTTCCACTCTAAGACTGGCTCGTTTGGACTCTGAAAGTGAACGATTCTAGTCCTACAATCGACTGAGGCATAACAGAAATGTAACCAATCCATGCCTAGAATTATATAGAAATCTACCATTTCTAACTCTACAAGATTTGCTGAGGTGACTTTCTAGGAAACTGTGTTAGGGAAATTTTCACTACTTGCCATGCACTCACCCTGGTGGTTCTTACCACACTTCTTACCGACTGGATAAGTGAGCCCACTAGTAAATGTACCTTGGGACTTAGATCCAGACGCTCTATCCATTGATCCTTCTTGAATTTTGGTACTGGGGAACTAGCAGAAGCTGGAGCTTGAGCTGATGGCTGATTCCTAGCGTTAGCTCTTCTGGGAGGCATTTTTTTGAGATGCAAAGAGCAGGAGTTAGAAGGAGATTAAATAGAGTTTATACTCTATAGCACGAGCTGAAAAACAATGAAGGGAAGTTTTTCTTAGAAAACTTCGTAGCCTCCCCCTCATAAGTGTGGCGCACTTCACACTCATGAAAGAGACTCTACTTAGTGCGGCTTTCAGACACCCTAGGACTCTTGAACCTAATGCTCTGATAACAAGTTTGTAACGCCCCGAGGATACCCCCTAGATGTAACACGGGACCTAGAATCACGAGAGACCCCAAGTTAACCCTGCGTTTGGCATATATCAAGCATACTGAAAATAACTAAGTAAAACATGTACTATGGGGAAGCTAAATAAATGGATATCTGAAGAGGGAATGAAACCCAACCAGTCTGAATATCTAAAATGTGATAAGAGTTTAGTCATGTATGAAACAACACTTAACAACTCGAGCTGAATCTACTACTATGTCTGAAAAGCCTCTAACTGAGTTGAGGTTCTGGGACATGCCCCCAGCTAACTCTAACAAAAATGAAAACTCAAAGTAAAGACTAAAATAGAAAGCATGTCTATTGTCCTCGAAGTATGAGGAGTCACCACTGAAGATGCTAAAGTCGAATAGAGATTCGATCTAAGCGTGATCTGGAAGCTGAGTGCCTAAACCTACATCAAGAAATGATGTGGCGCAGAGTATGCGTCAGTACTTGGAATGTATTGAGCGTGCATGATATAAATACTAACGGAACAATAGATATATAAGTTGAACAAATATATGACTGAGCAATGATATACTCTTAGCAAGGATATAGACACTGAAGTGTAACTGAAAAACTAAATTGAATGCAATGACCAAGTACTAATCATGAAGATAACATGATGAACTGATTACTGAAGTAAATGCTGAAAACCTAGTCAGTGCACTATGAGTCTCACTATGGGAGCTACTATTAACCAACATAAACCACATGAGCTAAACATGGAGTCCGATATATACTCCCCATCGAGAGGATCCAATATACCTTGCCAAGGGTATAAAGGCATGACTGTGTCCTGATCACTAAAACTGATGCACAACTGAGGGGACTTATAAACCTACACGGGCACGAAATTCTGGGAGTTGAGGATACGATGAACCCTAGTCCAACTCGGTGCTAAGTCTACTCCCAACTGAATACATATGAAGTTAAAATGTACTAACATACTGAATAGCTCAAATACTGACATGCTAACAAAGAATGAAACATTTATTTACTGAGAACATGACATTCGAAATCTGAAGCATGATTTTATGTCTGACTAACCTAGCAAGTATAATTCATGAACTAGGATAAATTTACACAAGCTAGGGTTCAGAGTTCTATGCAAGGAACTATACAAGTTTATCAAGAAACATTGTGTTTAGATCAAGGGAACCATACTAATCGAATTCACAATAAATCTTGAAAATCTAGAATCCCTAGGTTTGAACAGTTCATGAGAATTGAAGATACTAACTGAATTTTTAGGGACCTGATGGTTGAAAGGGACCCACTAGTGAAATTCCACATACTTGTTGACGAAATCTAAAGAGAAATCCTTTGGATTTCGGGGCTGAAACTCAAAAAACGCCTCTTCTTGTTTTTGGATGGATATGGCGACTTTTCCTCTTCTTTTCGCTCTAAGTTGGGTGATTTTTAGAGAATGAGGGTTCTGGGTATTGTCTGACTAGATTATTAGGCATAGATTGAGTAAAACTGTCACGACCCAAGGTAGACCTTAGGTGTAACATGGAGTATAAGACCCGAGAGGCCCCATACAAACCACTTAGCATACATAGTCAAGATAATAGAAATCAGGAGAGTTAAAAATACAATTTCAAACATAGAGTTTCATAAAATGAAGCGGAAGTCTAACAATGTCTCAAGCCATCTAGTACAGAAGAAATCTCGGGACGTAACCTGTACATCAATGTTCAAGAGCTAAAATTAAAATACATAATGAAATAAAGGCCCGGTCCTCGAAACATGAGGACTCACCAAACTTCAATCTTCTACTAATAGATCCTAGCCACGAAAGTGCGAATCGGGAGCGTCGGATCCTACATTTATTATAAGAAATGTAGGCAAGAGTATGCGTTAAAACAAAGATGTAGCAAGTACGATAGCATGCATAAAACATATGATAACATGTAAGAAGGGATATTTTCATGATATGAAATGACCAAGCTAAAATATGAGATAAAGGAGTTAGAAAACATGAGTCATAAAACATGGTCAATGCACATAGTCATCATCTTAAAACATGTGAGATACTTCTTGAAGTAACCTTAGTTCATTATTGTGGGAGATTTACCTTTAACCGACATCTAAAACCATGTGAGCTATCAACACAGAATCTCGTGTCTACCCCACACCGAAAAGGGGTGTTCTCACTTGCCAAGGCAAGAACCATGAATTTCTAGCTTATGTAGATCCACTAGCTAATGTCTATCTAGACAACTATGTTGGCACATAGTTTATGGGACATGGATAATCACCACTTGTCCACTCGGTACTAAGCATAAATCCCACAGAATAATCCTTAGTTATATTCAACTTATCTTTTAAGGACATGGGTAATCGCCACTTGCCTTATACTATAGGAACATGGGTAATCGCCTCTTGCCATTCTCATTAGAGGTCATGGGTAATCGTCGCTTGCATCATCATTAGAATAGCTCCTTAACTTAGATTAATTTTAAGTGAGAAGACCTTTCAACCTTAGAATCCTTTAATGTGAGAAAACCTTTCACATTCATGCATTGATAATTATGTGAGAAATCCTTTCACAACAATTAACAACAACAATCAACATGCATGCTTTACTCTCAAATCAACTTTCATCATATACGCTCAATTTCATAAGAACATGCAAAATATCATAATTCCCCTTTCATATTTAAAAGACCTACTTTCAATTAAAATATCTTGAAAACATTGGTTAAGCATGGGTCGATGGGAAATCATTATAAAAACATTGAATATTCTCAATGCATGCATAATTGATCATAAAACAATCAATTAATTCGACAGTAAAAGGAACCCATGATATGGAAGAAATCTCTAACTCAATTTGGGAATTCTAGCTTCACAAATTTGAGAATTTGGGGACTCCATGAAGAAAAGGGCTCCATGGATGAAGGCTATCATACGTAAATTCTAAAAGCTTGACTTCGATTGTGGGATTGGAGACTTGACTTGCAAACCCTAGGTTGACTCATTCTTCTTCAAGCTTTCTAGAGAGAGAAATATTTGGGGAGGAAGACTTGTTTTTCTTTTAGGATTTTGAGAGAATGATTTCAATTGGGTAAATTTTGGGGGTAAAACATTTATATAGGGGTTCTAATAGAGGACAATACGACATGGTATTGAATTAAAACAATTTGCGAAAAGACCAAGAAGCCCCTTGAAAAATAACTGCTGACCTCACCCACGACCTAACCTACGGTCCGTTGGTCAGACCACGGACCGTACTGGTTGGTCGTGGTTGATATTAGAGACCACTAATTGTGGACTCCCAATGATGAAAGCCATCCACGACCCGTGGGTCCAACGACGGACCGTAGACCACGGTCGTGGATCCCAACTTCTGACCCCATAATTTCTCTAAGTCTGGGACTCACTTACGAGACCCACCTACGGCCCGTGAACTGAACGGCGGGCCATCCCGGTGAACTGTCCCGGTGAACCGTTGAAGAAAGAAGTGGGACTTGACATTTTGGAAAAAATTGGCTGGCCAACCACGGCCCTACCTACGGTCCGTGTGTCAGTCCACTGACCGTTGGTGGCGTCCGTCGATACTGGCACCAGACTTCTAAAAAATTGATATTTTCTTGTCTTTTCAAATCTGAGGTGTTACATTATCTCCCCCTTTGGATCATTCATCCTCGAATGAGATTCAAGACATCATAAGGAAAGTAGGAATTTAATCTAACAGCCCAACATGAATGCAACTACATAAATGCACATATCCGAGGAGGAAACATCAACTTCAAGCTAAAACATGTTCAACATATCATCTCATGAGGTATATATGCAACTCATACTCAAACACACATAAACATGAGGAAATCAATCATGAAAACTCATTTTATAAAAAATTCTAGCTTTTCATGAACATGCATAAATGAGGAATCATGGGAATTTCTAAGACACATGACATCAAAGAGTAAACTATGAGGAACTCAATAGCTCAAGCTAGAGTGGGGATAGAAGGAAAGAGATGAGGATAACGGGACATCATATCGGCCTCGGCCTCCCAAGTAGCACCCTCAATTAATTGATTCCTCCAAAGAACCTTTATGGAAGCAACTTCTTTATTTTTTAACCTGTTGACTTGCCGGTCTATAATCTCTACCGGAACTTTCTCATAAGAAAGATTTTCCTTAACTCCCAAACCTTCTAAGGGAACTATGGATGTCGGATCTCCAACACATTTCTTCAACAAGGAGACATAGAAAACGGGATGCACCGATGCCAAGTCATTAGGCAAATCAAGTTCATAAGCAAACTTTCCAATATGTCTCAAAATCTGATATGGACCCACATAACGGGGACTAAGTTTCCCTTTCTTCCAAAATATCATTACACCCTTCATGGGTAAAATTTTCAAGTAGACCCAATCGTTTACCTCAAACTCAAGATCTCTTCTTCTAATATCGGCATAGGACTTTTGTCGACTTTGAGTTGTTCTCAATCTTTCTCTAATAAGCTGTACATTCTCCAGAGCCTCATAAACTAACTCGGGTCCTATCAAAGCAACTTCACCCACCTCAAACCAACCTATAGGAGATCTATACCTCCTAACATAAAGAGCCTCAAATGGATCCATACCAGTACTTGAGTGATAGTTGTTATTATATGCAAACTCAATCAAAGTCAAGTGGTCATCCCAATTACCCTTGAAGTTAATAACGCATGCTCTCATCATATCTTCCAAAGTTTGGATAGTACGCTCCGCTTTCCCATCGGTTTGTGGATGAAAGGCCGTGCTAAGCTTAACACGAGTACCAAGACCCTTTTGGAAATATTTTCAAAACTGAGAAGTGAATTGGGTACCACGATTGGATATAATGGACAAGGGTACTCCATGCAACCTCACCATTTCCCTCAAATACAACTTAGCGTAGTCCTTCACCGAATAAAGAAACTTTTACGGGAATGAAGTGAGTTGATTTCTTCATTCGGTCTACAATAACCCAAATTGAATCATGTTGCCACCAGGTATGCGGCAACCCAACAATGAAGTCCATATTCAAATCTTCCCACTTCCAAGTAGGAATGCTAATATCTTGGGACAAACCTCCCAGTTTCTGATGTTCAACCTTCACTTGTTGGCAATTAGGACACTTAGCCACAAATCCCACAATATCTTTCTTCATCCCATTCCACTAATAGACCTCCCACAAGTCAAAGTACATCTTGGTGGCTCCCGGGCGAATGGAATATCGTGAAATATGGGATTCTTATAAAATTTAATCTCTTAAGTCATTTATATTTGGAACTCATAAACGACCTTGATAACGAACCACACCATCTCCCCCTTGGGAGAAAGCTTCAATGGACTTTTTAAGCACTGCTTCCTTTAATTCGACCAAAATTGAATCAAGACCTTGCTTCGCTTTCATATCCGCCACAAAAGATGATTCTGAACCATTTTGAAGCACAACACCACCTTTGGTGGAGTGTACTAACTGAACGCCCAATCGGGCCAATCTATGTACATCTCGTACCAACTCCCTTTTATCATCCTCAATATGAGCAACACTACCAATCGATAATCGGCTAAGAGCATCCGCCACCACATTCACCTTACCGGGGTGATAGAGAACACTAATGTCATAATCCTTGAGTAACTCAAGTGACCTCCTTTAGCGAAGATTTAGATCTTTCTGTTTAAACACATATTGCAAGATCTTGTGATCGGTGAATACATCTACATGACTTTTTGATTTTGCATAAGTACACCATCCTAACCCAATTCTTGAGGCATCACAATAAACAACAAATCCATCGGTTCCTTCCGGCAAAGTCAACACCGGAGTGGTATTAAGTCTAACCTTCAACTCTTGAAAACTCTTTTCACAAGCTTCTGACCATAAGAATTTTGCTTTCTTTTAGGTTAATGCCATCAATGGGGAAGCAATCGATGAAAACCCTTCAACAAACCTTCTATAATAACCGGCTAAACCAAATAAATTTATAATATCCAAAGGGGATAGAGGTCTAGGCCAACTCTTGACCACATCCGTCTTCTTAGGTTCTACCTTGATACCCTTTTCGGAAACAATATGACCAAGAAAAACTACGGACCTTAGGCAAAACTTAGATTTGCTAATTTTTGCAAAAAGTTGTTGGTCCTTAGGGACTTGCAACACAATCCTCAAATGATCGATATGTTCGTCCTCACTTCTCTAATAGATCAATATATCATCAATGAACACAATCACAAACATATCAAGGTATTATCTAAACACCCTATTCATAAAATCCATAAATTAGGTCGGAGCATTAGTTAACCCAAATGACATTACAAAAAACTCATAATGACCATACCGAGTTTGAAAAGTCATCTTTGGAATGTAATTTCCTTTACCCTCAATTGGTGATAACCCGACCGGAGTTCAATCTTAGAGAAGTAACTTGCTCCTTGAAGTTGGTCAAATAAATCATCTATCCTTGGGAGAGGATACTTATTCTTAATGGTGACCTTGTTCAATTGTCGGTAGTAAATATACATACGAAGTGAACCATCTTTCTTTCTAACAAACAAAACTGGAGCACCTTATGGAGAGATACTCGATCGGATGAAACCCTTATCCAACAAATCTTTCAATTGCTCCTTTAATTCCATAAGTTTTGTTGGAGCCATTTGGTAAGAAGGAATAGAGATAGGTTGCATATCTGGGAGAAGGTCAACACCGAAGTCTATTTCCCTTTCGGGAGGAATACGAGGTAAATCATCTGGAAACACTTCCAAAACTCATTAACAATGAGGACCGGCTCAAGAGTAGGTATTTCGGAATCTATATTCCTCACCCTAACTAAATGGTATATGCAACCCTTAGAAATCATCTTTCTAGCTTTAAGACAAGAAACAAACCGACCTTTCGGCATAGATTTTTCCCTCTTCCACTCTAGAATAGGCTCATTTGGAAACTAGAATTTGACTACACGGGTTCTACAATCAATAAAAGCATAACATGAATGCATCCGATCCATACCAAGAATAACATCAAAGTCTAGCATATCAAGCTATACATGATCAACATGAGTGGCTCTATGGGACAAGGAGACGGTACAGTTTTTATAGACCCTCTTAGCCACAACAGAATCACAAACATGAGTAGAGACATAAAAGGGATCTAACGACACCTTCAGAAGAACATCAAACCTCATAGCCACATATGGCGTCACAAAATATAAGGTAGCACCGGGGTCAAGTAAAGCATAAACATCAAGTTGGAAGACTTTCAACATACCAGTAACTACATCGGGAGAACCCTCTTGCTCATAACGAGTCTGAAGTGCATAGAATCTGTTTTGCTTTTGATTCCCACTAGGACCGGATGAAGGATTAGGTTGAGCCCTTCGACGATTTTCTCCCTCATTCTTAGCAACAGAGGGACAATCTCTTATCTTGTGATCCATCTTACCACAACCAAAACAAGCATTAGAATCAGCTAGACATCTACCCTCATGCTTCTTCCCACACTTAGCACAAGTAGGCCATGAAGACCCACTACCATTTCCTCCTTGAGGCTTCGGGTTAGACACCCTATCTTTGTTGAATTTAGGAGGAGCATTGGAGGAACCTTGACTGGAAAACCTTCATCGGAACTTAGAACAACCATGCCCATCAGACCTTGAGTGTGAAAAGTCACCATCACCGGTCCTTGCCTTCTTCGCCTCACTAGATCTTTCCTTACGCTTTACCTCTTCTATTTGTTGAGCATGGACCATGAGATGAGAAATGCCCATATCACCGATAAGCATGGCGGTACGACATCCCTTAACCACAATTTCGGACACACCCGAAACAAATTTACTCATCTTTGCCCCAGAATCGGCAACAATAGTAGAAGCATATCGAGACAATTGTGTGAACTTCAAAGCATATTCCTTCACACTCATGTTTTCTTGACAAAGGTTCATAAACTCAAGTACCTTTGCCTCCCTCATCTCAAGGGGAAAGAACATATCAAGGAAAGCAACCTTAAACTTTTCCCAATCAAGGGGACCTACATCTTCTGTCCTTCCTTCTTTCCATTGGTTGAACCATATTTGAGCAACACCCTTAAGTGGCTAAGCAGATAATTCCTCCTTTTACACCGACGTCACTCCCATGATCATCAACACTTTGTAAACCTCATCAATCAATGAAATCTTGAGGATCTTCCTCAACCTTAGAACCATGAAACTCTGAAGGATTCATCCTTGTGAAATCCCTCACTCTAGATGCCGTCGTACCGACATTTGGGTTCATAGGGACCACAACCTCCCTATTGGCTTGTGCCGATACTTGAAAAGCAGCTCTAAATTCTGCGTTAGTCACTTCCTCGGCCAAAGGATCGACCGAAACTTGGGGAGCTTGAGGAGGAGCCTCTTGTTCAATATTCTCTCTCACATTCCTTCAGGCATATGCCCTTCGAGTGGCCATATCCTGTAGTGCATTGGGTAAGGGTTAGGAGAGAGACGTTATAGAGTTAAACTCTATCGCACGACTTAGAGTGATGAAAGAAGTGGAGTTTCCTAACATCTTTTAGCCTCTCATTCATAAATGTGGCGAGCTTCATACTCATGGACAAAACTCTACTCGATGTGGCTTATGAGACATCCTAGGACCTTTCTAAACCTTATGCTCTGAATACCAAGTTTGTCACGATCCAAGGTAGACTCGAGGTGTAACATGGCGTATAATACCCCGAGAGGCCCCATACAAGACACTTAGCATACATAGTTAAGATAATATAAATCAAGAGAGTTAAAAATGCAATTTCAAACATAGAGTTTCATAAAACGAAGCAAAAGTCTAACAATGTCTCAAGCCATCTAATACATAAGAAATCCCGGGACGTAACCCGTACATCAATGTTCAAGAGCTAAAATGAAAATGCATAATGAAATTAAGGATAGGTCCTCAAACCAAAAGGAATCAAAAATCTTCAATCTTCTACTAATAGATCCTAGCCAAAGAATTGCGAATCGGGAGTGTCGGACCCTACACTTTTTATAAGAAATGAAGGAAAGAGTATGCGTTAGTAAAAAGATGTACCAAGTATGATAGAATGCATAAAACATATGAAAACATGTAAAAAGGGATATTTTCATGATATGCAATGACCAAGCTAAAACATGAGATAAAGGAGTTAGAAAACATGAGTCATAAAACATAGTCAATGCACATAATCATCATCTTAAAACATGTGAGATACTTCTTGAAGTAACCTTAGTTCATTATTGTGGGAGATTTACCTTTAACCGACATGCAAGACCATGTGAGCTATCAACACAGAATCTGGTGTCTACCCCACACCGAAAAGGGGTGTTTTCACTTGCAAAGGCAAGAACCATGAATTTCTAGCTTATGTGGATCCACTAGCTAATGTCTATCAATACAACCTATGTTGGCACATTGTTTATGGGACATGGGTAATCGCCACTTGTCCACTCGGTACTAAGCATAAATCCCACGAAATAATCAATACTTATATTCAACCTATCTTTTAAGAACTTGGGTAATCACCACTTGACTTATACTATAGGAGCATAGGTAATCGCCTCTTGTCCTTCTTATTAGAGGTCATGGGTAATCACTGCTTCCCTCCTCATTAGAATAGCTCCTTAACTTAGATTAATTTTAGGTGAGAAGACCTTTCAACTTTAGAATCTTTTAATGTGAGAAAACCTTTCACATTCATGCATTGAGAAATTATGTGAGAAATCCTTTCACAACAATCAACATGCTTGCTTTACTCTCAAAGAAACTTTCATCATATATCCTCAATTCTATAAGAACATACAAAATTCCATAATTCCCCTTTCATATTTCAAAAACCAACTTTCAATCAAAATATCTAGAAAACATAGATTAAGCATGGGTTCATGAAAATTCATCATAAAAACATTGAATCTTCTCAATTCATGCATAATTGATCATAAAACAATCAAATAATTCAACATTAAAAGGAACCCATGATATGGGAGAACATGCTAACTCAATTGGGGAATTCTAGCCTCACAAATTGGAGAATTTGGGGACTCCATGAAGAAAAAGGCTCTATGGATGAAGACTATCATACCTCAATGCCAAAAGCTTGAATTCAATGGTGGGATTAGAGACTTGACTTGCAAATCCTAGGTTGAATCCTTCTTCTTCAAGCTTTCTAGAGAGAGAAATATTTGGGGAGGAAGACTTGTTCTTCTTTTCGAATTTTGAGAGAATGATTTTAATTGGGTAAATTTTGGGGGTAAAACCTTTATATAGGGGTTCTAATAGAGATAAAAATGACATGGTATTGAATTAAGACAATTTGGAAAAAGACAAAGAAACCCCTTGAAAAATAACTGCCGATCTCACCCACGACCTGACCTACGGTCCGTTGGTCAGACCACGTACTGTGCTGGTTTGTCGTGGTTGATATCAGAGACCACTAATTGTGGACTCCCAACGAAAGAAGCCATCCAAGGCCTGTGGGTCCAACGACGGACCGTAGACCACGGTCGTGGATCCCAACTTTTGACCCCATAATTTCTCTAAGACTAGGACTCACCTACGAGACCTACCTACGGCTCGTGAACTGATAGACAGTCCGTCCTAGTGAACCGTTGAAGAAAGTACTGGGACTTGACATTTTGGAAAAATTTGGCTGGCCAACCACGGCTCTACCTACGGTCCGTGTGTCAGTCTACGGACCGTCGGTGGCGTTCGTCGGTACTGCCACCAGACTTTTAAAATTCAAAATTTTCTTGCCTTTTCGAATTCGAGGTGTTACAAAAATGACCTATTTTAGGGATCAAATGATGTAGTTTAAGTGCCCAATGTATAGGGGAAAGGACCAAAATGAACCTAACTTAAAAGCTGATGAAGGCATTCACGATGGGTCTGACGGGCCATCATTAGGACCGTTGCCTGTCAACTTGGTCGTGGTATGGCCCTGCCCAACAGGTCTCTACTAAAATGAGCGTAATGTTTTACTCTGAGCTTGGATTTTAGCAAACTCAGTGGCATTGAAAAGAGGACTAAAATATATTTAATTTGATCGGTATGGGCCACCTAATTCATTTTGTGCTAAAATATATGACCGTTTGAAGTTGACCCAAAATATGAAGGGTGACATGTTCCCACCACGGTCCACTTCACGAACCGTGTAAAGCACCACGGGTTGTACAGGCCACCTGGTTCTTCACAATAGCTGGGGTGGTACTCGGTCAATTTCACGGGCCACTTGACGGACCATGTAGGGTTCTAAGTCCCGTGGAGGGGGTTGTGGTCCTCCATGCCCGGCTGGATGTGAACCACGACAAGGGTGACAGGTCGTGGTCCAGTTCACGGCCCATGAATCCCTCCGTGGTTCACCCTTTTTTCTCCTGTTCAGTCTTAGTTAAATCCTGAGGCATTACGATGAATACAAGGCTCCTCTGAAGAAAACCAATTATAAGGAACAAGCACTCAAAAGGTAAGCAGGTTCAAAGAATGGAGAATGTCTTCTTCTTTTTTTACCTTTTTCTGATTTTTTATAGTAAAACTTGTTTTTGTTTTGTTCTATTTTTGCAGAAGGGTGTGATTGAGAGATGATGTATATAATACACTACCATTTAAGCAGCCATTTTGTTATTCCCATTGAAAATTGTAGGCTCTATTCCTCTATTAATTTTTTATGTGTTTGGTGATTTTTATGTACATGATTGTCCTATGTTTTTGCTTTTTGTCCAAATTAAGCATTGGTTTAAAGTGGATAAGAGTGTAACTTAACCACTACTTGCATTTAAGAACATTAAAAGTTGACGTAATACATCAATAGCCCTGTTAAATTAAGATACTTGAACTGTAATTTGTTCCAATTATATTGAGCACATGGATACATATGATAAAGCGCTCTATTAGACACTTTTAGTTTAAATTTTAGGAAACCTTTTTCCCTATTATCAAACGTCAATTATATAGACACATTAACCACTTAAAATATGCCGCCTATTTTAACTATACCAATTTGGCCTGAGTAACCCTTCAAACCTCAAACATGTTGCAATTGATATCGATGTGTATAAATAAATGAGATAATTTATTTCATGTGGTTAATTTATCTATCTAACGATGTTTGAGATTACATACAAAAAAAAAATCAAAAATCTGAACATATTATCATGTGCTTAGATTCTTAATTGGAAAAGTCAAGTGTTTACATAAAATTTACTAACAAATTTAATACTAAGCATTGCAAGTTTGTGCTCGTCTTAAGTATTTCACTTGTTATGTCCAACCACTACATTTGTAGTAACTCTACCTACCAAGATTTAGTCACGTGTGAAGATATCATTTGTCTTTAATTACTAGAATTTGACATTTGATCTCTCATATTTTCAGCCATTTTTCTGATTGTTAGACCACATCCTCAATTTTGTAACAATGTATTTTAGGGGATATTTATGGCTATGGTTTTGATGCATTAGTTTTTTTTCTATCTCTTGGATTAATTAGGTATGACAATTGTATAGATGTAGTTGTTGCATCGTCTTATTTGTGAGAAGTTAGGGACAAGCTTCTGGACCAAAGTTAGAAGTGTGACAAGTTCCTTTATGTTATGAAAGACTTTAAGCTCGAAGGTTTGCAATTAAAATTAGCCTATTTTTATGATCCTCGTTACTTTATATTCAAATTTGGTTCTTTATGTGGTACTAAGTCTATGAACATTCCTCATTGAATTGATATTGTTGGTGTTATAGTAAGAGTGAAAGAATTGTTTGAAGGGCAACCTAGTTTGCTCCTTGGTTGTAATGACCCTCCAAGTCATTTCTATTTTTATGCCTTCTGTTCTTTGTTTAGAGAACTCCTAAAGCGGCCCCAATTCATTGATGACTTGTTGGGACTGACAGTTCGGTCACCTGGTCGTTCATTTGGTTTTTGTGCGAGTTTCTATGTTTTGAAGCTTTTGAACCTTGAATGGTCATTTTTTATCAAAAGTTCAGGAAGAAGCCTTAGAATCAAATTTTGATGATTCCATCAGCTCTGAAAGGGTTATTTTAGGATAGTAGAATGTTTGACACGACTCTCGAGGCTTTTAGTGCAACTCTATGCGATTAGGCGTTTTAACTTCCAAGTTAAGGTCTAAGTTTGAGTTTAGTCAACATTCTAAGTAAACGATCTTGGATGAGAATTTTATGACTGTGGTTGGCTCTAGAATTTTGAGTTTGGTCTAGAACGACCCTTCGTTTATATCCCGAGGCTTCCGGGCTAATTCGCAGCCCCTTTCTAGATTTTAGCTTAAAATGAATTTTGGGGTGGGATCCACTTTTTATCGAGATAACCTTATATGAAAATTTTGACTGCTCCATTGAGTCTGAAATATTGAATTTTGTAGGGTTGCATATGTCGTTCGTATGCACAAAATTCTGAACGAATTCGAATACCCAGTAGGAGATTTGGACTTACCAAAAATCAGCTGATATGCATGAGCTGGCACAATTCAAAATGGCCTACACATTCATAGACCCTGGGCCTCGTTCGTAGAGCCCAGGCAGCCTGATGGCAGCATTTCTGGGGATCACATTCACGGGGTCCCTGCCGTGATCATAGGGCCCTAGTTTCCTCTTGTCCGCGATCGCGAGGCCTTCACCGCGTTTGCAGGGGCCCTCAGCATTTGCCAAGAAGAGATTAGACTAGTCTTATCTAACGACCAATCGGGAGACAACTTAGTTTCCAATGTTCAAATAGAAACTTGCTCAATTATGCTCAGAATTAGGCGATTTTAAAGTCCTACGCATCCGAAATTATCGAGGCTACACTGTGGAATGATCTAAAAGTGTTGTTCTTCCTTTTATTGAGGTGAATTTGTGTTCTAGTAGGCTGTCTTTGCTTTTAGTTTGAGTATAATTGATGTTTTCTTGCATGTTGCTAGTTGTAGTTGTTCTGAGCCCAGGATTGTGTTCCTTTTAGGAATACAAGT
Source organism: Solanum etuberosum (assembly GCA_029582245.1). Classification (NCBI taxonomy): domain Eukaryota; kingdom Viridiplantae; phylum Streptophyta; class Magnoliopsida; order Solanales; family Solanaceae; genus Solanum; species Solanum etuberosum. The sequence continues at coordinate 64,152 of JAJONR010004077.1, forward strand.
TTGGACTATTGGTTAGGACAACTTTTCTCTTAAAATATTAGGGTTCATCCTACTCTTTTTCATCTTTCAAATTCTTATATGATTATAAAAGATTCAAACTATGTGAATCGAATTATGAATAGATAAATCGCTTTATTCAAGGGCTATGGCTACAAATGATTGCTTAAGTATCTAATGTATGGATGAAGTTTGTTATCACTAAAAAAATTACTCTTATGTTCATTAATTACTATTTTGATTTCTGATCACCATTAGAATAAACTTACTGTCTTTTCTTGAACTCGGGAGAGGAGTAGAAAGATAGAACTTGCAAAATAAGGAGAATGATCTTTCTTTGTACAAAACTTGGATCGATTTGAATCTAGGATATGGATTTACTAGTTACCGTGCTTGGTTACAAAACAAGAAGAAAGCATAATGCTCCACAGTTTATTCAATTTATCCCCACTCAATGGAGTAGTTAGATCATCAATTGTGGTAAGTGATTAGATGTTGGGAGATCATAATCATATTATTAACTTTGTAAATCAGTAATTTGATAACCATTCAGAGTCTATTGAGGAGACACTATGTGAAATTTGGGCTCATTCATGAACTGAGGCATAAGAAATTAAAATTTGGGCTCATTTATGAACTCAAAATGTGCACACATGTCACTATTTTTGATCCCATATATATATATATATATATATATATAGTGTGTGTGTGTGTGTGTGTCTGTGTGTATTTACATAATCCTAATTTTTTTTGCCTCACCTCTTTCTTTCTCAAACTTGAGTGTGTGTTGTAGTTTTTCCGAGTCCAAGAGTAGGAAAAGAGAAGATAAGATATGAAAAGAAAAAAAATGAATTAAAAGAAGATTTTACTCCTAGGTCTAAATCATTAATTTGACTCCACTTTTTTTGTTGATAGATCTTTTGAGCCTTTTGTTTCTTCTTCATCATAGAACCTCCAAAGGTGAGTTCTTCTATAGAATGTTTTTTTAAAAGAAAAAAAAAATTATCTAAAAGGGGCTCCCAACTTAGATATTAATTTTTTTAAAAGAAAATTCAATAAAAGAACTAACTTCTTGAGGTTCTCTGATGAAGAAAAATAAAAGTCTCAAAAGATCTATCAACTAAAAAAGTGGAGTTAAATTAATGATTTAGATCTAGGTGTAAAATCTTCTTTCAATTCATTTTTTTCTTCTTTTCGTATCCCATTTTCTCTTTCCCTAATCTTGTACTCGAAAAAACTACAATACACACTCATGTTTGAGAAATAAAGAGGTGAGGTAAAAAGAAATAAGATTATGTAAATACACAAACACAAGCATGCATATATATATATATATATATATATATATATATATATATATATATATATATTT